>JAKCPI010019692.1:0-12765 GCA_023213315.1 Euborellia annulipes
TTGTTAAAAGATCAATAAAAATCAACCAAATGCATTAAATATTATTAGCTACCATTCTGACATCTCTTGGCAAATTTTTGAATTACTTGATATTTGGGCATACTTTTTATGACACACTACGCCATCTTAGCGGGAAAAACATGCGTAACACCTTCGCTCCCCTTCCACCTTAAATTTTTAACGAAATTACAATATTTTTATAAAATTTCTTGATTGCTATCAATTTATACTTGAGGTAGTAAAGTAGTTCTACAAAACATCAATGAAAAAATTTCCGATATTTTAACCAAAGGACTTACTGAATTTATTTATAATTTAAATACATTAACACTTTATCATTAATTATTAATAACAATTGTTTTGTTGCAATCTATAATATAGAATTAATTTCGTTCTTTTCATTCGCTGACTCGATATAATTATAAATAATTTATAATAAAGAGTGTATGTTGGTGGATAGATAGATAAGTTCTGAAATAAACAACTCAGCATAGAGACAATATGAAAATATCTACTACAAACAAACAAAACAGAACCGAACATGCAAACGGAACAACATCTCGAACAACTCCTGTTGGAATAAATAAATAAATAGATGTGGATATTTTGTTCAGTTAGTGCATTAATAATTTAAGCAAGCAAAGACAAAGAGAATATACTCGTATTGTTTTTAGAAATAACCCCCCCCCCTTCTTAAGTTGATTAAAATAAAAAAAATCTCTAGAAAATATTTTTGATCAAGTGTTTTTTGTTAGTTCTAGTGATTTATTAGCTTTATTTGTTGTTTGAGTTTTGTCAATAAATTATTCATTAACATTTTAATTATATTACTTTCTCTTACCTATGTGTATATGTAATAAAATAGAGAGAGAAAGTATTGGATTCATGTCAAAAATTCGATGTCGAGTTTTTGATGGATATACACATTTTGAGGTCCCCTGAATCCAAAAAAGTGGTTTTCGCGACATTGTCTGTGTGTGTGTGTCTGTCTAAGACTACATTATGGGTTGTTAAACCAAAAAGGGAGAGATACAAAATTTTAAAAACAAAATTCAATTTTAAAATAGATTCTAAAAGCAAAATTTGATTTCTGGCTAGATCAAGAAACACATGCAAAGATTACTACAGAAAAGTGCAAATCTAGCGTCTGGAATCTTTGCATTGTTTCTACGGGAATGAGGGATTATTGTCTTGTTATAAAAGGCCTCCCCCCTCTCCCTGGGGAAGATTCTCTCTCTCGAATAAAGAAACTTAAAAGTCTTCACATCTATTATTTAAAACCTCCTTAGAATCTGGCAACAAATGTTAGATAAATCTGGATTGTTTACTAAAGCTGGTCGAATTTGAGAAATATTTAATCTTTTTTTTATTTGAAAACCTTGATTTAAGGCATATAAATAAAAACAAAAACCGGATTGGTGTTTCCTGCACTATGGAACACACCAAACCCATACGCCGAGTTCTGACTCTAGGCCTTGCCAGTGCTTAATTCCCAAGTAAGTGGCACTTCATCTTCCTATTCCATCTGACCTTGCAGGTCAGGAGTTCGCTTCCCAATCCGGTCAATGAAATTTTTCTAAATTATATTGGATAACATTGTGACGGGGTCTAAATAGCCTCAGACCTTAAATTAATAAATGCCCACCTTTTGGTTGAAAAATCAACAATAATAAACGCAAATGATGTAGCCGAACGTATAAAGCAGTTAAGCTTATAATACTGCAATTTTGTCCAATCTTAAGAACAAACATATCTCGCAAACTTGCTATCTTAAACGATATATTGACTGGCTAATGAACAGTGACAAGGCTCCATCTAGTTATAATACTGAGTTGAGGACAACTCGAGTTCAAATCCATCTCATAGCAAAAAATTATCCAACTCTGTGATTTGAGATGTCTCCTTCTAAGTGAACCTACCTCGAAATTATTCTAGTCTGACTATAATGACTGAAGAGAAATAGTAACAAAAATGATTTATTTTAAAATTTGATCTGGATAAGATGACAAAATGTAAATTTTATTCAGTTTATTATATGTAAATGGATGATGCAAAATTAATTAGGAAATATTAGAATATCTTCTTATTTAGATTAAATTTGAATTCAGTACGGAATGAAAATAATAATTCGCATTGAATTTGGTTATAACACCGGAGACCCAAATTTATTTCAATTAATTAATTATGTAGCCTATAAATATTGTTTTTGCATTATACCCATGTGCTGGTTACTTCTAGTTAGTATGCATCTAATATGATAATGTAATTTATCCAAGGTTTGTGTTTAGAGAGAGAGCGATGGTGCAATTGTCATTGGACCGGAGTCCTGAGTTCGAAGCTCGGGGCCGGCTCATTGCCAATGCAAGCAACGCAGCCCACCCCGACGTGGAACATTGCCGGCCCATTAATTATCCGCTACCGATATGGACCACTTCTCTGAACCGCTTACATATTAACAGACTCAGAACAAAAAGCAAAGGCATTCAATCCTCCATACATCATGGCATCGGTATTGTCTTTTTCCCTTTTTTCGGGAAAATTCCACTTTAGATTTGCGCGAGTTTTAAGCCTGCAGACCACGTCGTCTAGTCTGTGAGGTTCATCGTGGAGAGGAGGCTGCACTGGACCAAAGATGGGAAAAGAGGAGCACGGGGCCACTTCCTCCGGTGAGAGAGAGAGAAACCTGCCCTGCTCCATGATGGAATCTCGTTCGTGACAGCCTCCATCTCTAGGCATTCTTGCTGGAAAATCAAAAACGAGGGTCTCGCCACCTTTGCTTCTTCATAACACACATCGAATTAAGTTTTCTTGGCGAATTAAATATTACAGAAAGAGATTAGTGATAAAATAATATAAACGAAGAAATATTATAAATTGATTATTTTTTAACTGAAACTTCTTTACGTACAGTACAGCAAGTTAAATTCATACGTTACGAAATGTTGCATCCCTCTATGCAAGTAGTGTTAGCGAGAGTTCACTAATGTGCCCAGCAAGTCTGAATTTTCTTGCAAAAAGCAATAAAAAGGTGACTGTTGACGCGAGTGGACTTAACACATTTATACCTCAAAAAAATTAAATAGCTGGTCTATTTATTTGAATAGAGCTGACCCATTTCTTATCATAAATGTGGAAGAGGGCTCATTGGTGTGGTGTGTTTCTACAGAGAAGATCCCTGTTCAAATCCTGGGCGCGCGGTATTTTTTCATAAAATAAAAATACTTATTTAATGTAAACAAATCCTCAAGCAGGCACTGGATTTGGAATATTGGATCTCACCACAATAGCCCCCAGGCAACTCTACGAGGAGAGGGTGTTGCTGTGACATTCCATCCTGTGGAAGGGACATAAAGTAGGTTCCCTCTCAGTGATGCATTCTTCGAAAGGAGTCGGTGTTGAGGGAGTCCCTTCTCAAACTAGGACATCCTGCCTAGCATAGAAAAAGGTTGGATAAAAGGAACCAGAAATAAAGATTAGTTCATTAGCTAAAAACGAACGCGAAGGAGGATTTAGAGATATAAAATAATATAACTTCACTGGGTGCCGGTAGATGGCTACGGCCAGATGCCATTTGAGTTTGAGGTGTGTGTCTTCGTGCAGGAAAGCACCTCGGGTAAATAAACGGGGATCCCGATAGGCATTTCAAATAAAAATAATAATTATCGTAAATGTGAATTTTGCTAAGAAGTTTCACTTCACAGTGTTTTTTCTTTTAAAAAAATTTTTTACAGATCTTTTTTTGTTTCGATTGGTTGGGAACAAATTCAAATAATATAAATAAATTATTGATTTAAAGAGGAAATATTAAAAAAAAAAAACGAAATAATGAATAATACGCGATTGTTGTGACATTAAAATGATACCATATCATTTATTACACATCGACGTTGATTCCTCTATTCCCATCTTTATTTTTCTAATTTATTTAATTATATATTTTTTCCATAATATTTTAAGATAGACAAGATGATAAATCGTGGACAATAGAAAATTGCACCCTCATCATCCTTCTTAAGAGTATGCGATCAAAAGGAACAAAATTATTTTCAATGAAGGGAATAAAAAAAATATCAAAGAAAACATTTCGTGACTTATGTTTAGAATCTTAAAAAAAAAAAAATAAAAATAAAAACTCAGGCTTAAAATTTAAAGATAAATCATAGTGCTTATTTAAACTTTTATCTTTTATAAGATACTCGAATTCTTGTTAGATTTAGACGTAATAAAACGTAAATAAAAAGTCTTTTTACTTCAACGCCATGATTCTTTTGAGAAAGTTTTTTTTTTCTTTATTAATAATAAAATATATTAACTAGGGACAAGATGGATAGAGCCAGATCGTGGAAATTTGTCAATTTAAAATACCGTAGTATTTTTTTGTTGTCATAATTTTTTGTTAATAAAAAAAATGAGTAAAATTTGGGAGAATTTATATTCCATAAATGCCTTCCTCAAAAAAATAACGAAAAAATGCAAGATGGTAAACAAACAATAAACAAAATATAAGGAAGAGTTCCTGTTTCTGTATCTGCCCCCTCCTTCAGAAATAAAAACATAGAGCCCACTGTTTAGAAAAATAAATATAAATGAGTTATTAAATTAGAGATCTCTTATACAGTATCATCATAAATTATATTTTTTTCTTTTTCGGCGTTTTTGACTCCGTCGTCATTGAATTGGTAGTCAATGAAGTTTAGAGAAATTTTAACGGGAAACATATCCCATAGATTATTATCTGTATTAGAAAGAAGTCAAGTGCTTCTTTTTATTATAGTGTTGAAAAGTAGCGCTCAAAACCTAAAAGAAATGAAGCATTTTTACAAATTTGATGCTATTTAAAAAATAGCCTTTTGAATGAATTATTTTTTGACTGTAAAAAATAAAACACACCCAACCGCCGGTTTGACTTCCGGTACCAGACTGATGGTTGATCCACTAACAACCAAAAAGAAAAGAAGCCAGAAGGGTAGTTTAAAAAGAAATAAAACACCTAATACCTCAAGTTTGAGAGTTTTTTCGATATAGGCTACCATTCTGGCTGACTTCCTCCTCTCTAAACACGTTAAAACTTCTCCAGATAAAAAATCATCCACGACAATCAAATCTTCTTACTGAAATGGCCTTTTTCAGCTGACTGATTCAGTTTGTCTACACTGTACTACTTTGCCCACCAAAATAGGTAGGGAGTCTCGAAAAACCGTTAGAAGACGATTCACTATCGAGTTACTCTAGGCGGCAAGAGATGGCGTTAGTTTTTCCCATAGGGATACAAAGGATTTATTTCATTTGAAAGATTCTAGCTAATTAATTAAGGGTTTTTTAATTATTTTTTAACATAATGATTACTAATTTAATTATCTATAAGATATAGAGCGAATTTTTAAAAAAATATCTTTTCTTTAATGCGATTAATCTAAAAAAAAAATTTATTTTTTCGAAAATCAAAAAAAGGGCTTCTATAAGTTTTAGATAATTTAAATAGCTTTAGTTTAAAAAAAAATTTGAGCTCGATAGCTTCAAAATTGTGGCCGCTGGAATCTCCCAAAATTAGTACCCCGCGACTCACACCTTAAATTATCCAATTTTATTCCTAATAAATATATAGAAAAAAATGAAATTGTAATTTCAGAGTCCCCCCTGGTTGTGGTCTGAGAGACACGTACATGTCACGCCATTGGGATGGTAAAAAGCATCATGAAATAATTATTGTATAATGAAAAGAGGTGAAGGATTATTAGCAATAAATAAAATTTAAATTTCATAAGAACCTAAGGGATGATAAGAAAAGAAAAAAAGCACTCTATAGAAAGCTTACCAAAACAATGGAATAAGAAGAAACAAATAAGCAGAAGAAAAGACTTGGGATCAAAGAAAATAAATACAATAGAGATATGAGATTGAAAATAAAATTTCTATATAGTTTGAAGTTAAATGCCTAGAGGCTTAGGCGTGTGTCTAGTTGACAAAGAACTAATCCGGAAACAAATAATATAAAAAGCCCAAGAGATAAAGATAGGACACCTTAGGGGCTGTTTTAAATAGCATAAGTTTCCACCTAAAAAAAAATTATTTCCTTTGTGAGCGAGCGTTTAACCATTCAAAGATCATCTCTTTTAATAAGTAAAATAATCTATTTTTTGAAAAAGTGCAAAAAAAAGGTAAATAATTATAGAATTACATAAATAACATGAAGGAATTGAGTTACGAGGGTAAAATTTTATAGTAAAGTTTATTAGGCACCTCCCTGGCACGTGACATGAAGCTTTTGAACAAAATCGGCCAAAAAGTACTTTACTGATGTACTTTTTGAGTTTTTTTTTGTTTTTCTCAAAATTCATTCTAACGATTTTGATTAAAATTTATAAAACAACTATTTTTTAGATACTCTTTAAAATATATATTCTCATTTTGCCCTGAAAATTGTTTGAAGCATACTTTACTCTTGTACTTCAAAGAAAAGATAGGAGAAATATCTCGACACGAAAAAATCTTATGTCACAGCACAGTACACAACTTTCGATTACCGAAGGTATCGAAGCTGGCAGGGGTCCAGGAGGCGTAGCCCCCCTGGCTAGACGCGAAGCCCGCCGAAGGCGGGCGGCGTGGATAGTATTAAATATTTTTAATATTAATATATTTTCTAAAAATGCGCAACTTTTTCAATATATTTATTATAAAATGAACTTCCCAATCCCTATTGCATCTAAAAATATGAATATTCGAATTTCTTCTTTTTTTCATTCTTAATTCTTATATTAAAGCAGCGAATAAGTCAGTCTCTCTGAAACACTTCATGTCAACTCTGCCATCTATTAGATATTATTGAAACTACAAACATTAATTTGAACACTAAATATAGATTAATTTTCTTTTTTTTTTTACTTTCTTACCTATGTATATATGGGGGGGGGGGGGGGGGGGCCGGGGGGGGGGGGGGGGTGGGTGTGGGGGTGGGGGGGGGTGGGGGGGTGGGGGGGGGGGGGGGGGGGGGGGGGGGGGGGGGGGGGAAGAATAATACAGACTAGAAAAAATAGGACTTCATCGTCAGAATACTTTCGAGTCTTGATGGATCTTCACGTTTTGAGGTCCCCAGAATAAAAAAAAATGATTACGGGGTATGGGTGGGCGGGGGGGGGGGGGGGGGGGGGGGGGGGGGGGGGGGGGGGGGGGGGGGGGGGGGGTGGGGGTGGGGGGGGGGGGGGGGGGGGGGGAAGTGAGAGAGATAAAATATTTAATTAAAAAAAAAAAAAAAATAGCTTTTGAACAAAATCGACCAAAGAGTACTAGTACTTTACTGATGCACTTTTTCAGTTTTTTTTTTGATTTTCTCTAAATTTGCTCCAACGATTTTTTTTATAATTCAAAAATCAATTAGTTTTTAGATTCTCAATAAAATGTATATTCTCATTTTGTGATTGAAATCTTCTGAAGACCACTTTACTCTTGTACTTCATAGGAAGATAGGAAAATGGTTGCCATGATAACAAAATATAAATATTTTGCCATACTTAGAAATTGTACATCTTGAAAATCGAATGTACCGTACTGTCGGGAACTAAATACATGTTGACACAAAAAATCTCGTGTGACAAGCATAGAACACAATTTTCGATTACCGAAGGTAAGAGAAAGTTGTGTGCTGTGCGCCAGTCACACCAGATTTTTCAGGTTTTTTTTTTTTTTTGATTTTCTCAAAATTCGCTCTAACGATTTTGATTAAAATTGAAAAATCAATTATTTTTTTTAGATGCTGTTTAAAATGTATATTCTCATTCTGCTAATGAAATATCTTTTCAAGACCACTTTACTCTTGTACTTCATAGGAAAGATAAGAGAAATGATTACAATGCTAACGAAATATAAATATTTTCCCATGTTTGTAAATTTTTTACTTTCTCTTACCTATGTATATATGTAATATATATATAGAGAGATAGTATTGGATTCATGTCAAAAATTCGATGTCGAGATTTTGATGGATCTTCACGTTTTGAGGTCCCCTGAATCCAAAAAAGTGGTTTTCGCGACATGGTCTGTCTGTCTGTGTGTCTGTGTGTGTGTGTCTGTGTGTGTGTCTGTGAACAAAATATCGCAAGAACGAAAAGAGCTAGGAGGTTGAAATTTTATATTTAAGTTAGACACCCCCTGGGACGTGACACGAAGCTTTTAATCAAAATCGGCCAAAGAGTACTAGTACTTTACTGATGTACTTTTTCAGTTTTTTTCGATTTTCTCAAAATTTGCTCAACGATTTTGATTAAAATTCAAAAATCAATTATTTTTTAGATGCTCTTTAAAATGTATATTCTCATTTTGCCATTGAAATCTGTCTGAAGCCACTTTACTCTTGTACTTCATAGGAAAGATAGGAGAAATGGTTGCCATGGTAACAAAATATAAATATTTTCCCATACTTATAAATTTTACATCTGAGGGAGGATAGCCTTGATAACCGATTTGAACAAAATTTTTTATGTGTAGTACTTGATGAAAACGAATTCTGTTAAAGCCAGAGAACCGCTTCTCAATGGTTCGTCTAAAAAAAATGTTAAAGATTTTGCCTGCATGCCTTAAGCCGTTCTAACAATAATTTACAAATGTCGGATGGCTAGATCGGTAGAGCGTTCTTTGTAAACAAAAATCCCGAGTTCGAATCTCTTCTTGTGCAACTATTTTTTTTTTGTGTAATTTATTTATTTATTTTTTTTGTTTCAGAATATTTTTTAATATTAATAAATAAATAAAAAGTTTTTTTTTAATTAATGGCATTTAATTTTCAACATGTTCCATATATTTAAAGAAAATTCGAATGCTTTCTGTCAAAAATATAATATAAGGAAATATTTAATATGGTATACTAGAAATATATTACTATTAATTGGACACAAAAAAATATTGTCGTAACATGTTCAAAGTTCGGAAAATGAACGACCCAACTGTTTAAAACATAAATATTATTATAAATTTATTTATGTGTCCAATTAATAGTAATATATTTCTAGTATAGGCCTAATATTAAATATTTCCTTATATTATATTTTTGACAGAAAGCATTCGAATTTTCTTTAAATATATGGAACATGTTGAAAATTAAATGCCATTAATTAAAAAAAAACTTTTTATTTATTTATTAATATTAAAAAATATTCTGAAACAAAAAAAAAAATAAATAAATAAATTACACAAAAAAAAAAAATAGTTGCACAAGAGAGATTCGAACTCGGGATTTTTTGTTTACAAAGAATGCGCCCTACCGATCTAGCCATCGCGACATTTGTAAATGTTATTGTTAGTAACAGCTAAGGATCAGCAAAATCTTTAACATTTTTTTAGACGAACCGTTGAGAAGCGTCTGGCTTAAGAATTTTTTTCATCAAGTACTACACATAAAAAAATTTTCGTTCAAATCAGAGTTATCAAGGCTACACCCCCTTGAATTCAAATATTCCCTACTGCCGGGAACTAAATACATGTCGACACAAAAAATCTGGTGTGACAAGCACAGTACACAACTTTCGATTACCGAAGGTAAGAGAAAGTTGTGTGCTGTGCGCCAGTCACACCAGATTTTTATATTACAAAAATATAAAATTAATTAGGTTTTAATTTGGAAAAAATAAGTGACATAATAAAGCTATATATGATTTAATCCTGCAAGGAATAATGAAAAAAAAAAAAAACCCAAATCCTAATTAATAACAAATTATTCTGTAAATCAACGGATCATAAGGACTTAGGTTCGGTTGTCACCAAATTTTTTTGCAGAGATTTTATCTTTATTTTTATTGGAATTAAAATCCAATTAAATGTTGATATTTATTTATTTATTTTTTTTTTTTAATCAAAAAGGAATTAATTATTTTTTAAAACTAATAAAAGAGAAAAATTACCAAAATAAGATAAAATTTTTACAATTTATTTCTTCACTGATATAAAATAGCAGACATTTTATTTTATTTAACCAAATGGCTTCTAATTAATTAATTAATTGTCGATTGCATCTATTCAGGTTGCTCCGGTTTTCTTTTTTTTGCTCCACCAATTAATAGCTTATCGTATTATATAAACGATAACAATTTTAGGAATTATTTTATGAACTGTTTTATGATTTGTTATCATTCAATCGCAATGGAAGTTATTTATTTTAATGATGTCCACGTCGATTTGGGGGCCTAATTAATTGTGCGTGATGCCGAGGACCAATTAGGGCTTGAGGGCTTCTCTCAAGGTGATGGCCTCATGATCGATTGGCCTCATTAGCCTCAAGATCCCATCGTCTCAAAAACAAATAGGACAGTCGAAAGAGAATTAGCGAAACAAACACCGATCGACGACGCTCATCTCAAATTTATTGAACCATTTAAGATTAAAAAAAAAATGGTGTTACCGGTCGCACCTTTCGGTAAGAGAAAGTTGTGTGCTTGTCACACCAGATTTTTTGTGTCGACATATATTTAGTAACCAACAGACCGTACTGGGTAAGCGATTTTGCTGTATCAGGTACTACTTGATACAGGTACTCGTTCGTACTTGATACTTATATTTGATACTTTTGTACTCGATACAAAAGTCAGCAGCGTTAGCTTCACATTGACACGAGTATCATATTATTTGTATCAGAGTGAAGCTAGAGTTGATACGAGTATCAGATTGAAATTGTATCAATGTGAAGATATCAATAAGAACTTGTTTAAGGTGCGCGTCTCGAAAAACAGTTAATACACGATTGTCTCAAGACGGCAAGAGATGGCGTTAGTGTTTCCCATAGGAATATAAGGGACTTTTTCCATTTCATTCTAGAGCTTCCAGCTAATTAATTAAAGGCAAAAAATTAATTATTCTTTTACACAATGATTACTAATTTAATTATCTACAACTTATAGAGCTCCTTTTTTTTAAAATATCTTTTATTTAATGCGATTAATCTGAAAAAAAAAAATTTTATTTTTTCGAAAATCAAAAAAAGGGCTTCTATAAGTTGTAGATATTTTAAATAGCTTTAATTTAAAAAAAAATTTGAGGTCGATAGCTTCAAAATTGTGGCCGCTGGAAACTCCCAAAATTAGCACCTAGAGACGCGCACCTTAAGCAAGATTCGAGTGAAAAATGAGTACGAATCCAAAAAATTGATGCACAACTACTTGATACTCGGGTGCCTGATACTTTTTGCCCGTATCCGTGTTGTGTACCTGATACTTTTTCGTACCTGATACAAAGTATCAGATTGATGCAGTATCACCCAATCCTACAGTACGGTACATTAGAATTTCGAAATGTAAAATTTATAAGTATGGAAAAATATTTATATTTTATTAGCCGCGAAGCCCGCCTTCGCCCCCCTGGACCTCCCACCAGCTGGCTCGGGCCCACCTGCGGCGGACCCTCGCCTTTTCTTAATTATTATTACTACGTATTCCATTCCAGTGCCTGCATGAAGATTTGTTTACATTCATAGAATATATAAAAGCTAAGAATACATAGATATTTCTCTATACATTCCGCCGAAGGCGAAGGCGACGCGGCTGGTTTAATAAAAAATACGGACCTATTTTTATTTTATTTTTTTATTTGCTAGAATTTATAATTTATTATTTTGGGAGTGAGGAGCCACTCCCCCCCCCCACAAACCAACCACCTCCCTACACAAAGCGCAGCCCCCGTAGGACTTCCCTCAAACTTTTTTTACAACCTTAGTCAGGGGATCGTTTGATGAATTTTTTGATTCCATGTAGGTCTATATATTTTTTTTTTTTAATACGTATTAATAAGCAAAAATTTCTTATTCTAGAGGATTTGAAAATTTTTTAGAAATTCTTTTTTTTTTTTTTTGAAAACCTGTTTGTGTCCCCCTTCCACAAATTGAGATTGGTCGTCTTAAAATAACCTGTTAGTTTCAGTATCTTAGATATGACTTTACATACAACCAAATTTTTCTGCTAATCGAAGAGTGCCATCTTTGAAAATTTTTTTATAAAATAATCAATGGACACCGGGTGTTTCTGTAAATATTCAAATACGTATTTCAAAATATTATAATTTCTATTATGTTTCGGTATACTTTTTTTTTCATTCTAACTCAAGGCTAGAAGTTCAAAATTAAACCGTTTAAATTAATGTATCCAAAAAAAAAAAATGAAAATCCATTTGTTAAAAAATCCCGCCTTTTTAAATTAGAAAATTTCAACCAGAAAAAATTGAATATTAACCTAGATAAAGAAGATATTTAATAACTAAATAGAATCATCAGTTCTTGTTAAAACTTTACAGAATTTTAACTTGATATGTTAAGTTTCCTAATGCTGTGACGACGCTTTTGGTTTCTCTCTTTTTTATATCCTTTTCGAGTCAAGCAGATCCCAAAATCCTTTTGTGAAAAATGGATTTTTTTTTCACTCTTTTGTTCGTTCTCTCCATGATCATGATTAACTGGAAGAAATAAAGAGACAATTTGAAGAAAAATAACGAGCAAAACGAATGTCCTCTTGGAATTATTGTTAGTTTTGTTCTCTTTCAAACTGATCACTTGTCACTTTTCGGGAATAGAAGTATATCTGAGAATGTTTATTTTAAATTAACGTTGGTATTGAGAAAAATAAATGTGTCATCATTTTGATATAATAGAAAAAGGATTCATTTTTTAAATTGAATTAATTTTTTTCAATTAAAATTATTTTCCAAATTCTAGAGATTAACTCAAGTTTCATAAATTGAAGTAAAACACGTTGTCTGGGAAAATGAGATGTTCACTCATTATTGATTAACATG
>JAKCPI010019693.1:0-21026 GCA_023213315.1 Euborellia annulipes
TTTTTCAGCTGACTGATTCAGTTTGTACATCCACACTGTACAGTAGAAAGCAATTTTGTTTTTTACTTTGCCCACCAAAATAGGTAGGGAGTCTCGAAAAACCGTTAGAAGACGATTCACTATCGAGTTACTCTAAGCGGAGGAAGATGGCGTTAGTTTTCCATTGGGATACAAGGGATTTATTCCATTTCATTTTAAAGATTCGGGCTAATTAATTAAGGGTAAAAAATTAATTATTTTTTAACACAACGATTACTAATTTAATTATCTATAAGATATAAGGCGAATTTTTAAAAAAATATCTTTTATTTAATGCGATTAATCTAAAAAAAAAAAAATTTATTTTCGAAAATCAAAAAAGGGCTTCCTAAGTTGTAGATATTTTAAATAGCTTTAATTTTAAAAAAAATTTGAGGTCGATAGCTTCAAAATTGTGACCACTGGAATCTCCCAAAATTAGTACCCCGCGACGCGGGGCCTTAAATTATTCAATTTTATTCGTAATAAATATATGAAAAAAATGAAATTGTAATTTCAAAGTCCCTCTGCTTGGTCTGAGAGACACGTATCTTGTCACGCCACTGGGATGGTAAAAAGCATCATGAAATTAATTATTGTATAATGAAAAGAGGTGAAGGATTATTAGCTACAAATAAAATTTAAATTTCATAAGAACCTAAGGGATGATAAGAAGAAAAAAAAAGCACTCTATAGAAAGCTTACCAAAACAATGGAATAAGAAGCAACAAATAAGCAGAAGAAAAAAAACGATCAAAGAGAAATAAATACAATAGAGATATGAGGTTGAAAATAAAATTTCTATATAGTTTAAAGTTAAATGCCTAGAGGCTTTAGGCGTGTGTCTAGTTGACAAAGAACTAATCCGGAAACAAATAATATAAAAAGCCCAAGAGATAAAGATAGGACACCTTAGGGGCTGTTTTAAATAGCTTTAAGTTTCCACCTAAAAAAAAAATATATTTCTTTTGTGAGCGAGCGTTTAACCATTCAAAGACCATCTCTTTTAATAAGTAAAATAATCTATTTTTTGAAAAAGTGCAAAAAAAGGTAAATAATTATAGAATTACATAAATAACATGAAGGAATTGAGTTACGAGGGTAAAATTTTACATAGTTAAGTTTATTAGGCCACCTCCCTGGCACGTGACATGAAGCTTTTTTGAAGAACAAAAATCGGCCAAAAGTACTTTACTGATGTACTTTTTGAGTTTTTCTCAAAATTCATTCTAACGATTTTGATTAAAAATTTATAAAACAACTATTTTTTAGATGCTCTTTAAAATATATATTCTCATTTTGCCCTGAAAGTGGTTTGAAGTACACTTTACTCTTGTACTTCAAAGAAAAGATAAGGAGAAATATTCCTCGACACGAAAAAATCTGATGTCACAGGACAGTACACAACTTTCGATTACCGAAGGGAAGACGACTCACTTAAAGAAATACATCGAATGCCCTCACTAGTATCTTACTAGTATCAAATTTTTAAAGTATATTAAATATTTTTAACATTAATATATTTTCTAAAAATGTGCAACTTTTTCTCAATATATTTATTATAAAATGAACTTCGCAATTCAGCATGCACCTATTTCTAAAAATGTGAATATTCTAATTCACCCCTCTTTTTTTCATTCTTTATTTTTATATTAAAGCAGCGAATAAGTCAGTCTCTCGCAGAAACACTTCATGTCAACTCTGCCATCTATTAGATATTATTGAAACTACAAACATTAATTTGAACACTAAATATAGATTAATTTTCTTTTTTTTTTTTTTAATACAGACTAAAATAACTTCATTGTCAGAATACT
The DNA here is from genome assembly GCA_023213315.1 of Euborellia annulipes. Lineage (NCBI taxonomy): Eukaryota > Metazoa > Arthropoda > Insecta > Dermaptera > Anisolabididae > Euborellia > Euborellia annulipes. The sequence goes on from JAKCPI010019693.1 coordinate 1,836, forward strand.
TTCTCCTTATAGTTTTGAACAAAATCGACCAAGAGTACTAGTACTTTACTGATGCACTTTTCAGTTTTTTTTCGATTTTCTCTAATTTGTTCTTAACGATTTTTTCAATTCAAAAATCAATTAGTTTTAGATTCTCAATAAAAAGTATTCTCATTTTGTTATTGAAATCTTCTGAAGACACACTTGTACTCTTGTACTCCATAGGAAAGATAGGAGAAATGGTTGCCATGGCAACAAAATATAAATATTTTGCCATACTTAGAAATTGTACATCATGAAAATCGAATGTACCGTACTGTCGGAAACTAAATACATGTTGACACAAAAGATCTCGTGTGACAAGCATAGAACACAATTTTCGATTACCGAAGGTAAGAGAAAGTTGTGTGCTGTGCGCCAGTCACACCAAATTTTTCAGGGTTTTTTTTTCGATTTTCTCAAAATTCGCTCTAACGATTTTGATTAAAATTCAAAAATCAATTATTTTTTTAGATGCTGTTTAAAATGTATATTCTCATTCCTGCTAATGAAAATCTTTTCAAGACCACTTTACTCTTGTACTTCATAGGAAAGACCAGAGAAATGCTTACAATGCTAATGAAATATAAATATTTTCCCATGTTTGTAAATTTTTTACTTTCTCTTTACCTATGTTATATATGTATATATATATATATATATAAGTATTGGAATCTATGTCAAAAATTCGATGTCGAGATTTTTTGATGGATCTTCACGTTTGGAGTTCCCCTGAATCCAAAAAAGTGGTTTTCGCAACATGGTCTGTCTGTCTGTGTGTCTGTGTTTTGGTTTCCCCTCACTTTTTGGCATGAAGGAATTGAAGCTATGAGGTTGAAATTTACCTATAATTAAGTTAAACACCCCCGGGACGGGAAAATAAGCTTTTAATCAAAATCGGCCGAAGAGTACTAGTACTTTACACAGATGTACTTTTTTCAGTTTTTTTTCGATTTTCTCAAAATTTACTCTAACGATTTTGATTAAAATTCAAAAATCCAATTATTTTTTAGATGCTCTTTCAAATGTATATTCTCGTTTTGCCCTCAAAGATTGTTTGAAGCACACTTTACTCTTGTGCTTCATAGGAAAGAGAGAAGAAATGGTTGCCATGGTAACAAAATTATAAATATTTTCCCATGTTTATGAATTTTCCATCTGACAAGGGGAGTGCATAGCCTTGATAACACCGATTTGAGCGAAAAATTTTTATGTGTAGTACTTGATGAAAAACGAATTCTGTTAAAGCCAGAGAACGCGCTTCTCAACGGTTTCCGTCTAAAAAAAAATGTTAAAGATTTTGCCTGCATGCCTTAAGCCGTTACCCCAACAATAACATTTACAAATGTCGCGATGGCTAGATCGGTAGGGCGCATTCTTTGTAAACAAAAAATCCCGAGTTCGAATCTCTTCTTGTGCAACTATTTTTTTTTTTTTTTGTGTAATTTATTTATTTATTTTTTTTTTTTGTTTCAAGAATATTTTTTAATATTAATAAATAAATAAAAAGTTTTTTTTTTAAATTAATGCTGCTTTTAATTTTCAACATGTTCCATATATTTAAAGGAAAATTCGAATGCTTTCCTGTCAAAAATATAATATAAGGAAATATTTAATATTAGGCCTATACTAGAAATATATTACTATTAATTGGACACAAAAAAATATTGTCGTAACATGTTCAAAAGTTCGGAGAGAATGAACGACCCCAACTGTTTAAAACATAAATATTATTATAAATTTATTTATGTGTCCAATTAATAGTAATATTTTTCTAGTATAGGCCTAATATTAAATATTTCCTTATATTATATTTTTGACAGAAAGCATTCGAATTTTCTTTAAATATATGGAACATGTTGAAAATTAAATGCCATTAATTAAAAAAAACTTTTTATTTATTTATTAATATTAAAAAATATTCTGAAACAAAAAAAAAAATAAATAAATAAATTACACAAAAAAAAAAAAAATAGTTGCACAAGAGATTCGAACTCGGGATTTTTTGTTTACAAAGATGCGCCCTCTAGCCATCGCGACATTTGTTAAATGTTATTGTTAGTAACGGCTTAAGGCATGCAGGCAAAATCTTTAACATTTTTTGAGACGAACCGTTGAGAAGCGCGTTCTCTGGCTTTAACAGAATTCGTTTTCATCAAGTACTACACATAAAAAAATTTTCGTTCAAATCGGTATTATCAGGCTATCCGCTCCCCTGGAATTCAAATGTACCCTACTGTCGGTAACTAAATATATGTCAACACAAAAAATCTGGTGTGACAAGCACAGTTCACAACTTTCGATTACCGAAGGTAAGAGAAAGTTGTGTGCTGTGCGCCAGTCACACCAGATTTTTTTTATTACAAATATATAAAATTAATTAGGTTTTAATTTGGAAAAAATAAGTGACATAAAAAAGCTATATATGATTTAATCCTGCAAGGAATAATGAAAAAAAAAAAGCCCAAATCCTAATTAATAACAAATTATTCTATAAATCAACGGATCATAAGGACTTAGGTTCGGTTGTCACCAAATTTTTTTGCAGAGATTTTATCTTTATTTTTATTGGAAATAAAATCCAATTAAATGTTGATATTTATTTATTTATTTATTTTTTTTTTTAATCAAAAAGGAATTAATTATTTTTTAAAACTAATAAAAGAGAAAAATTACCAAAATAAGATAAAATTTTTACAATTTATTTCTTCACTGATATAAAATAGCAGACATTTTATTTTATTTATCCAAATGGCTTCTAATTAATTAATTAATTGTCGATTGCATCTATTCAGGTTGCTCCGGTTTTCTTTTTTTTGCTCCACCAATTAATAGCTTATCGTATTATATAAACGATAACAATTTTAGGAATTATTTTATGAACTGTTTTATGATTTGTTATCATTCAATCGCAATGGAAGTTATTTATTTTAATGATGTCCACGTCGATTTGGGGGCCTAATTAATTGTGCGTGATGCCGAGGACCAATTAGGGCTTGAGGGCTTCTCTCAAGGTGACGGCCTCATGATCGATTGGCCTCATTAGCCTCAAGATCCCATCGTCTCAAAAACAAATAGGACAGTCGAAAGAGAATTAGCGAAACAAACACCGATCGACGACGCTCATCTCAAATTTATTGAACCATTTAAGATTAAAAAAAAAATGGTGTTACTGGTCGCACCTTTCGGTAAGAGAAAGTTGTGTTCTGTGCTTGTCACACCAGATTTTTTGTGTCGACATATATTTAGTTACCAACAGTACGCCGTACTGGGTACGCGATTTTGCTGTATCAGGTACTACTTGATACAGGTACTCGTTCGTACCTGATACTTATATTTGATACTTTTGTACTCGATACAAAAGTCAGCAGCGTTAGCTTCACATTGACACGAGTATCATATTATTTGTATCAGAGTGAAGCTAGAGTTGATACGAGTATCAGATTGAAATTGTATCAATGTGAAGATATCAATAAGAACTTGTTTAAGGTGCGCGTCTCGAAAAACCGTTAATACACGATTGACTCGAGACGGCAAGAGATGGCGTTAGTGTTTCCCATAGGAATATAAGGGACTTATTTCCATTTCATTCTAGAGCTTCCAGCTAATTAATTAAAGGCAAAAAATTAATTATTCTTTAACACAATGATTACTAATTTAATTATCTACAACTTATAGAGCTCCTTTTTTTAAAATATCTTTTATTTAATGCGATTAATCTGAAAAAAAAAATTTTATTTTTTCGAAACTCAAAAAAGGGCTTCTATAAGTTGTAGATATTTTAAATAGCTTTAATTTAAAAAAAATTTGAGGTCGATAGCTTCAAAATTGTGGCCGCTGGAAACTCCCAAAATTAGCACCTAGAGACGCGCACCTTAAGCAAGATTCGAGTGAAAAATGAGTACGAATCCAAAAATTGATGCACAACTACTTGATACTCGGGTGCCTGATACTTTTTGCCCGTATCCGTTTTGTGTACCTGATACTTTTTCGTACCTGATACAAAGTATCAGATTGATGCAGTATCACCCAATCCTACAGTACGGTACATTAGAATTTCAAAATGTAAAATTTATAAGTATGGAAAAATATTTATATTTTACTAGCCGCGAAGCCCGCCTTCGCCCCCCTGGACCTCACACCAGCTGGCTCGGGCCCACCTGCGGCGGACCCTCGCCTTTTCTTAATTATTATTACTACGTATTCCATTCCAGTGCCTGCATGAAGATTTGTTTACAATTCATAGAATATATAAAAGCTAAGAATACATAGATATTTCTCTATACATTCCGCCGAAGGCGGGCGACGCGGCTAGTTTAATAAAAATACGGACCTATTTTGCGATTTATTTTATTTTTTTATTTGCTAGAATTTATAATTTATTATTTTGGGAGTGAGGAGCCACTCCCCCCCCCCCACAAACCAACCACCTCCCTACACAAAGCGCAGCCCCCGTTGGACTTCCCTCAAACTTTTTTTTTACAACCTTAGTCAGGGGATCGTTTGATGAATTTTTTGATTCCATGTAGGTCTATATATTTTTTTTTTTAATACGTATTAATAAGCAAAAATTTCTTATTCTAGAGGATTTGAAAATTTTTTAGAAATTCTTTTTTTTTTTGAAAACCTGTTTGTGTCCCCCTTCCACAAATTGAGATCGGTCGTCTTAAAATAACCTGTTAGTTTCAATATCTTAGATATGACTTTACATACAACCAAATTTTTCTGCTAATCGAAGAGTGCCATCTTTGAAAATTTTTTTATAAAATAATCTAAATGGACACCGGGTGTTTCTGTAAATATTTCAAATACGTATTTCAAAATATTATAATTTCTATTATGTTTCGGTATACTTTTTTTTTCATTCTAACTCAAGGCTAGAAGTTCAAAATTAAACCGTTCAAATTAATGTATCAAAAAAAAAAAAAAAATGAAAATCCCATTTGTTAAAAAATCCCGCCTTTTTAAATTAGAAAATTTCAACCAGAAAAATTGAATATTAACCTAGATAAAAAAAGAAGATATTTAATAACTAAATAGAATCATCGGTTCTTATTTAAAACTTTGGGAATTTTAACTTGATATGGAGTTTAAGTTTTCTAATGCTGACACGACACTTTTGGTTTCTCTCTTTTTTTTTTATATCCTTTTCGAGTCAAGCAGATCCAAAAATCCTTTTGTGAAAAATGGATTTTTTTTTCACTCTTTTGTTCGTTCTCTCCATGATCATGATTAACTGGAAGAAATAAAGAGACAATTTGAAGAAAAATAACAGGCAAAACGAATGTCCTCTTGGAATTATTGTTAGTTTTGTTCTCTTTCAAACTGATCACTTTGTCACTTTTCGGGAATAGAAGTATATCTGAGAATGTTTATTTTAAATTAACGTTGGTATTGAAAAATAAATGTGTCATCATTTAATTATAATAGAAAAAAAATTAATTTTTTTAAATTAGATTAATTTTTTTCAATTAAAATTATTTTCCAAATTCTAGAGATTAACTCAAGTTTCATAAATTGAAGTAAAACGCGTTGTCTGGGAAAATGAGATGTTCACTCATTATTGATTAACATGTTCGTCAATTAAAATTAAATATACAAATTAAACACTAGGTTATTTGTTTCAAAGGTTTTATTAATTAAAAAAATTAACACTTGATACGTATTTCGACAATTTCTTGTCATCATCAGAAGTGATTACATTCTAATACATGAAAGTAGAATCAGCATATAATATATATAAACTAGAGGCAGTGGCACCAACTGCAATACATCAAAGTAACAAGAATATGTTGCCAACATAACTCCATATAAATTTAATTAACTATTAATATAATAAAATTATTTTATTTCTTATAATTTTATTATATTAATAGTTAATTAAATTTATATGGAGTTATAAGAAATAAAATAATTTTATTATATTAATAGTTAATTAAATTTATATGGAGTTATGTCGGCAACATATTCTTGTTACTTTGATGTATTGCAGTTGGAGCCACTGCCTCTACTTTCATGTATTAGAATGTAATCACTTCTGATGATGACAAGGAATTGTCGAAATACGTATCAAGTGTTAATTTTTTAATTAATATAACCTTTGAAACAATTAACCTAGTGTTTAATTTGTATATTTAATTTTAATTTACAAAATGTTTCAACGAGAACCAACGGTCGGAAGTTTAAATCTTATTAACATGTTTGTCTTTTGTGATTAGGCCAAAATATTCATACCCAATTCACGGTTGGTCATAGAGTCCAAATCCTTCGAGTTAATGTTTTTGATGAAAAAATAAAAAACAAAAATTTATGGTGAGAAAATCGTCTTAATTAAAAAAAAGTTTTTCTTCAATATCTCTGCAATCAAATAACCTAGCGCAATTTAATCAATTTGATGGTTGCAAAACTTCCTTTAAAATTTGAAGAATCCACTGGTCAGCTTGAAGGAATAATTTTCCTTTCCTTTCTAAAGCTTCGCCTTCTCTAATATATTTCAATTAAAGTGTGGCTTCTAATTTTTAATAAATAGGACAGGTGAGATTGAAAAGCTCAAGAAACGTTTTATGTCTCTCCCTGTTTTTATTCTCTCTTCTTGATGAATGGTCCAAACTTAGTATATAAACCACAAAAGGTAGGTGTGAATTTATTATATAGGAAAAAAGAAACAAGTTGTTGTTGTTGTTGTAGCCTCCCTGGAGTCAATATTCAAATGCTCCATCGTTGAAGACGAAATCTCAATTGACTCGACTGACATATGAAGAAAGTCAGACAGGTAAAAAGCGATTCAATTGCGACTCTTCATTTCATCATTAGAAGAGATTTGTCACGTGGCTGTCTGTCTGTCTGTCTGTCTGTTCGGGTGCACAATGCAACTTGAGACTGGCCTTGCATTTTATGCAAATTGCACCGTCTCTCTTCCCAAATGTTTCTTTCTTTTTTTTTTTTATTTCTTTTTACTGATTTGAAATCCGAATGAAAAAACAAACAAAAAATAATTAAAGCAGGTTAATTAATTAATATTGGACTACTTCTGAATGTAAATGTAAAACATATTCTTGTTCCTAACTTCAATGATAATCGACCTACCAGAAAATATTATCATTTTCAAAAAAAAAAAACCTAAACCTAACTAACATGGCCATTAATTAGTTGGAATTTTTTTTATCCATTCTGTGACTTAATAGTCGCTACAACTGATATATTTTTTGGTATAGAACTTAATGAGTTTATTTATTATAAAATAAACGATTAGAGATACTATGAAATTGCGTGTATTTTAATATATTTACAGTTACTATAAATCAATTTAAAATAAATACAAATTTAAGACGTTCTCACGAGAACTGGAGTATAAAAACATAAGCTATGATTACAAATAAGTACAAGAGAGGTATTTTTAGAAAAGGATAAAGATTATCTTAAATAAATCTGATATATAGTGTATATTAATATAAGGTTTTTCAAATTGAGCGGGCTTTTATTAATTCCCACACAGCACAAAATATTGCAGCAATGTTGCAGAAATATTGCGAATCTTGCTCGAAATTGACAATATTGCAGCAACATTGATGCAATATTGCAGCGGCAATATTCCAAACTAGGAATATTGCAGCAATATTGTTGCAATATTCCTATGTCCGCCTTTTTGCAACATTGCAGAAATATTGCTGCAATGTTGCTGTTTGAGCTGCAATATTGCATCAATGTTGCTGCAATATTGTCAATATTGAGCAAGATTCGCAATATTTCTGCAACATTGCTGCAATATTTTGTGCTGTGTGGGTTATATAAAACACAATTTTGCGTTGATATTTAAACAGAAAAAACAATATCCATCTTTTGGAGCTTCACATTTTGCCAAATCTTCCAATGATATTTTAGCATAATTGAATCGGTTGCAAATAGTGCTAACCCACAATTATGACAAACCCGACTTTGAAGCACCATCAATTGAACAAAGGTCCGTGCTAGTTGTACAATTTGTTTTTCTGATATTGCCATTAGAGTGCTCTGACAGTAGCAAAAAAATAAAAAAAACTTCCTATTGGTGTTTTGTTTGTTTCCAAAGATTGAAATTGAAATATCTTTGTGGGTTAGCACTATCTGCGCCCGACCCCTTCAATTTCGCTTCTACGTCACCATTAATGTGAATTTCTTGCAGATCAGGAATCTTTTTTTGAGTTATTCAGACTTTTCAAATAATTCCAGAGTAAATAGCCCAATTGTGTCAGGTTTGGTCGCTAATTAACATCATCATTTCTGTATTCCAGAGAATTTTATCTGCATTTGATCTATTTTTTTCTTTTTTTAGAAAATACAATAAACTACCAAACTTTACAACGTTCCGGCCATTATTTCTGCAACCGTCATCAGATGATCTTTGAGGAGTCAACGCTAACTATTCAATAACTGCAGCAAATAAGAAATCTTAATAATTCGCATTTTTTTCTTTCCCCTTGATAATTCAAACTTCTTGGAAATTCAAAGTCTCGATTTCATAATTCGAATTTTTCTTGTAGTCCCTTAGATTTCGAATTATCAAGAGTCGATTGTATTAATACTTAAATGACCAATAAAATATTTTGAAATTAACGTTTGATTAAAAACCGCTCAATGTGAAAACCCCTTAATAAGGTAAAACTTACTGCCTTCCCTCACCCTCTCTTTGTGAAAAAAAAATCAAAATGTTATACCGTAGAAAGATAACCATTATACTTAAATCGAAAAAAATTAAAGAAAAAAGGAATGGAATGTTTGAGATTGATATTACTAAGCATTTCCAATTAAAAACGAACCATATAAAATATTTTATAGCCGAAATTCTCGATTTTAATAGTCACATTAGGTTTACTTATTCAGGAAGATATTTATTTATTCTTTAATAATAGATGCGGCTACCTTAAAATTCCGATTTAAGATAAAAAATGACTCTCTGATTTCCGATGAAAGTTGCAAGTTATAAACACCTTTTTTTTAAATATCTATAATTTCTTCAAGATTTATTGCTTGAAATTTTGCAGTGACGTAACATTATTAATTTCCCTCTTTTTTTTCTTCCTCTCTATGATAATAACAGGACAAATTTTGTTAAATTATATGTAAAAAAAAAAATAAGGAAATAATATTGAGGGAATACACAGTAAAAAATTTCTAATCAGATTTTTTTTATAGATTTCAATACATTTTTACTTTCTCTTACTCTATATATGAAATATATAGAAAGAAAGTATTGTGATCTCTGCCGAGATTTTGATGGAAATACATGTTTTGAAGTCCCCTGAATCCAAAAAAGTGGGTCCGGCAAAATTGTTGTCTGTGTGTCTATTAGGGATGGTAAAGGCGCTCGAAAGGTCGATATTCGATTTTGGAATCGACTTGATATTTCTCGATTCACGGAATCGATTAATCATTTCTGAAAGTCGACTTAGTGTTTTTAAAAACTCTCTAACTCATGCTTAGAGAGAAATATAGTAGATATTTTTTTTTATTTTTTAAAATTAATTTACTAAATACAACACACACAAATATTGTTTTCAATATTTTTATAAAAGAATATTCTATCCAGAAATTGCACGTGCACCGAACATTCAAATAAAATTAGGAAGTTGAGTATCAAAATAAAACATTAAAATATCACAATTGAGGAATTAAGAATGCCACATATGTTCACTAACCGATCTTAGAAAGCGTGTTGATTGGTGTGTTATGTGTAGATTTTAATGGAAAGATGAAAGTCAATCAATGAAAACGTTACAAACTATATTACCATCGGATACTAAGTATTGTAAGAAAAAGTCGAACTCGTCCAGCGAGAATCGATTCTAATCGACTTGAGAGTTTCAACTCGATTCTAAAAAGTCGATTATTTTCAGTAAAAGACCGATTCTTGACTAAAGTCAGACTCGACTTTTCCACCCATAGTGTATGTCTGTCTGTGAACAAAATATCTCAAGAACGAAAAGGGCTAAGAGGTTGAAATTTTATATTTAAGTTATGTACTTCCATGGGACGTGACACGAAGCTTTTGGAATATATCTAGACACAAAGTACAGCACAATCCACAACTTTCGATTACCGAAGGTAGGTGTGTGCTGTGCGATATTCACACAAGATTTTTTAAATACTAAAAAAATTTAGCTTATTGAGCAGACGCAGTAGATAATAAAAAAATAATTACTAATAATGATTAAGAGATACTTTTTTACGCGCGGTAGAGCAAGTTCAAATGCTACATGATCTCCACTTCAAAGGTGTATTGTATTTTCTTGCATGACGTCATCCGAGAACAAGTAATAGGCAGCTGTCGACTAGTCTAGACTCAACATATTTCTACCTCGAAAATCAGTTAATAAATCAAAAATTCATTAGATGATCTACTCATTGGAAATTACTCGTATTTGAATAGATAGTAATCTTCTAAAAAAATGGGACAGAAGATAGATCAAGTTGACGATGATTTAAAGTTAGCGAGAGAAAATTTTACGGAAAAATAACGTTAATTAGTGTTAGAAATTTTTATTTATATTTTAATTATCTCTCTCCAAGGTCCGTTAATGAATTAAAATGCATCTTTTGCTGCTTGCTTGCATCTTCTCGGTGAATAAAGTTATTTAGCCAAACAGTAAAAGATGCAATCAGCCCTCACATTTATACTCACACAGATACACACGGATAGCCGCTAATAAGATTAGATATTTATCTCGGGTCTGAAAAACACGATACCACCGATATTTATAATTAAAACATAAATCGGCTGGTAAAGCGAGTGAATTATCGAAGCAGGCCCTGGAGGCTCCAGGAGCCCTCAGGTGGCGACTATTTAATTAAGGAGCCTCCAGAATGGAGTTGGCAGTGATTTGGCTGCGTTTTAACCTTTTTCTTCAGTTAATCACTTTTAATGAGCGCTCAACTTCACAAACGGTTAGTGATCAACTCGATTTTTGTCTTTTGCAATTTATTGTTAGATAAATAAATACATTTTAACTCTAATAAAAAATAATTTTCTTTTTTTTTTAAGAAAATTAATATAAGATGAGGCTTGAAAGCAAGAGGAACACTGCTAACTAAAAGATTTATAATTATACTAGACGGAAAGCCCCGCCTTCGGCGGGGCTTCCGTCTAGCAGAGGCTGCGCCCCCTGGACCCCCTTGCTCGCCTACTTATATACATACCGGTACATACATTTTCCCTTTTCATTTTTATATGTAGAGATTATTTTAGCGGTTAATTATTCATGAACTTAAGATTTTTTGTGAATCATATCCTTTCCGGGACTCTCCCGGTACACAGACAAAAAATTTACGCCGATATTTTAGAATTCAAAATGTAAATAAATAAAAAAAATCGTAAACATGGGTAAATATTTATATTTTGTTACCATGGCGCTATCCCTGAGGCCTGATTGGTTGTTTCACACATCGGACACCCTCTTAGCCTTTTATATATAAGTATGATAATATATTTTAATTTTTTATACATTTTCTTAGTGAAAAAACTTTAAATAATTTGAGATGAATAAATGAATAAGGAATGATATCGATTATCTTATATTATACTATATTTTATAAACAAAGTTGAGGTACTCGGTACTAAATGTGAATTTACTTGAAAAAGTATTTCCAGTACTTGACTTGAAATACTTTTAAATTTGAGATACTGGTACTGAGATTGCCAGAATTTTTCTTTTTAAATTACTGATACTGGCTTTAGTTTCCACTGCTACTATTATTAAAAAAGTATGTAAAGTACTTTCACTATTTTTGATTAGGTCCTTGATTGTTCTTTATTTTGGGTAGGGGAAAGTAGCCGATTATCGGATACTTTTTGTTTTTATTACATAAAAATACTAATAACATGATTTTTGGCTACATTTTAATTGTAAATAAACTCCTCGCCTGCGTTCATCTAGTTGTCTATGGATATCTGATTTTAGGGACCAGAAACTATCCAATATTAGGATTCAACACGTTTTTACATTTGACAGAAACTAATCTCGAAACCACAACAGCTAGCTAAAACAAATGAGTGTATATTAAAAAAATTAACGTTCTTTTCCAAAGTAATTACCACTATAGCAGCTTGAACATCTTACTTTTAGTAGTTCTAGAACAGCTGTGAAAATGTTCATAAATTCAAAAACCAAACATATATTTTTCACAACTGTCACTGACAACAGATAAGACCACTCGACGTCGCTGTAGGATGGAGAAACCTAGAGGTACTAGCTACAATTTTTTTCGCTTCTTTGCAGCATACAGGAGAGCTAGAACCTTGGTATCCGATATTGGGCGCCTATCCGATAATCGGCTACTTTCCCCTAATAGAAGAACAAAAGTCAATCGAATCCTGAAGAAGGAAGCAATTGGCATTCGAAACGTTCATCGTTAATAAGAATTTTATTAACTATTGTATAATAAAAATTGAAATTTTCTCCAAAAATAAGATGAAAAAATAGAAAAAATATTTGCACAGACACACTTGCATTCAAATATGGATAAGTGGATATGTATTAAGTCATCAAAGAATTAAAGAAGCAAATCAATTAACATTGACATTTTTTCCAAGCAATTTCAAAGTGTTTTTTTTTTTTACTAAACAAAAAGATATAATAAAATTAGTTGTTTGTTTAAGATTTAATAAACAACACGTTCAATTTTAAAACTTGTAAGGGTGCAAAGAGTAAAGTATAAAAAAGACATATAAAAAAAAAAATCCGGGAATGTGATAATTGGTAGTTGGGTGTCGAGACGAAGGTTGAAGGTGGCCAGCGAGATGAGAGCGGAGATGCTGAGAGGAGGGAGAGCAAGAGATTGGGGAGCTGAGCAAATAGGAAGAGGAGAGAGAACACAAATTGTTGGTTTGTGGTGCGCGTGAGGAGTAGGCGGCAACGTCGTGCCCTTTGGACATTGTTGCCTTGCTTGGGGCTGATGACACCCAAGGAACATTACAAATCAATCACCCACCCACACTCTCCTTTGCTATTTGCGCGCCACACACACACACACACTTGCATTCAAATATGGATGAGCATGCTTGTAGGGTCAACAATTATTTACATTTATCACCACCTTGTTGCTACCCAAGGCTACTTTACTATTCTCCTAAGTAGGAGGAAGACAAATAGGGCAAGTTAGTAATTTAAAGAAAAGAAATTCCCTTTTTTTTCTTTCTCTCTTTAATAACAGGACAAATTTTGTTAAATCATATGTATAAATGCAGGAATATTGAAGTGATACTTTTACGCACAATAGATCAAGTTCAAATGTTACACCCTCTACACTTCAAAGTGTTTGCTCAGGTCCTTTGGATTCAAAGAGTTCGCTCAGGTTCTTTGGATTTTCTTGCATGACGTCATCCGAGAACAAGTAATAGGCAGCTGTCGACTAGTCTAGACTCAACATATTTCTAGTGGATAAAGGAAAAATTGAGTATATGATCTACTCTTTGAAAATTACTCATATTTGAATAAATAGTAATCTTCTAAAAAAATGGGACAGAAGATAGATCAAGTTGACGATGATTTAAAGTTAGCGAGAGAAAATTTTACGGAAAACTAACGTTAGTTAGAAATTTTTATTTATATTTTAATTATCTCTCTCCAAGGTCCGTTAATATTTTAATATGCATCTTTTGCTGCTTGCTTGCATCTTCTCGGTGAATAAAGTTATTTAGCCAAAAAGTAAAAGATGCAATCAACCTTCATATTTTTACTCACACAGATACCAGAGATGTATTTGCGAGAACAGAAAATTTCCAGGTCAAAAAAAAAATTTATATTTTGGTTTCTCACTGGCCATAAATAAAGTTGAGTCACGAGATCTTTTACTGTCACATATAAACGTCAAAAGATTATTACATAAAGAAAAGTGAGGGCAGTCGTGTGGGACACCCGGTGGCCTTCTCTTATCAGTCAACAAGTGTCCTGACGCCTCCTATCTGTAGGACTCTTCAAAAATATAATTGGACAGAAGCTCAGCTGATAGCTGCCCTTTCAGCTTGCAAGAAGAGCCTTGCCGTTAAACGTCTGCGATAACATTCCGTTAATTAACTTAATAGGTTTATCAGCAAAACATTTTATTCCTTTTAAGATAGAATTTATATTTTTTAATGTCCAATTTCAATGGTAATTTGGTTGTTTTTATCATAAAGAGGCGTGTTGACCATTTGTCAAATCGAAAAAAAAGAAAGGTTCATATCTGACAACACCACTAACTTTGACAAATTTTGAAGTACATATTTAAATATGAATGACATAAATAAGAGGTTCAAAAACCTCAAAAATCAAGGTATTTTAAAATCTATAATGGACTTGATTAGAGGAAAAAACTAATAATTAAACACCGCGGTAAATGAGCCATAGAGGAAAGAATCAAAATTCTTATTTTGAGTTGGAAACAATTAATTGCTTTGAGTATTTTTAAAATAATTTATTGTAATAAGTTTCCTCGCCCTGAAAATCCTATATTTAATCTCTTTATGAGAGTTTTAAATAATGGATGTAATCTTTTTTTACTAGCATACAAAACAAATGAAAATTATTTTATTTACCTTAACATGATAATCAAAATGCACATTTGAAGAGTTTCTTGGATATTCCACGAACGAATTTATTAAGAATTAAAACACGTAAAATAATTACTTTTATAATTAAAGGATAGATAGCACATAGCCGAGACAACAATAGAAAATAGAAGCTAGTTTCAGGCGAGTGAGGGAGCAACTACTCAAATCAAATCAAATATTAAATTAAATTTAAAGAAAAATATATTTTTAGAGTGAGCACGAAATCAAATCAATGAATGATTTGAAATTAAATTTTTTTTTTAACTCTTCATCTAATTTTCTTCCTCTTTATCTATGTGTGTCGCTGTCATAATCGCTCAATCTATGTATTATTTTGCCATCACTCTCTTTCATTCTTTTATCTAATTTTTTAATATTTAAATTAAATAAATTTCTATCTTTATAATATTTATATTTACTAAAATAATTTAAATTTATTGAATTTAAGTTTTGAGGCTAATTATTTTACATGAAGATAGAAACAATATGAACTCTGCATATGACAGTTGAAATCTACATTGCGCGTCAAAAAAGAGGTTAATATTTTGTTTCTTTTTAAAAAGACCTATTCACAAACACAAATCCATATCATTTTAATAAATAATTACAATTTAAATAAAACAAAGACAAAAATGTCGAAATTTTTTCATTAATCGCTCAAATTTCTCAAATTTAATCTTTCCATTTCTGTTTTTCTCTGTCTATTTTATTGGAAATTCTTATAAAAACAAAATTTTTAATTAATATCCAACGAAACTTCGAGTTTATTTATTTTTGTAATTTTTTTAAAATTATGGATTTGTAAATTTAGAAATGAAGATTTATTAAAGTTGTAAAATTAGGTTCTTAAGGTAGATTAGAACAGGAGAAGAAACAAAATGTTTTTTTTTTTTTTTTGGGTATTTACCAAATAGGTTGGGTTTTGACTAAATTTAATTTGATATAGAATTTTTTGCTCTTTTCTTTCTCTTCATTCTGATGTTTCAAATATTGTTTGAGATGTGCAAACATTCAAAAAAAAAAAAATTATAATTTATTTATAGAAGAAAAAAACTTTACTTAAGCAAGAAAGGATGTATTTATTTACTTATAGTGTCTATTTATTTATTTAGTTGTTGAAAAGGGTGTTTTCAGTTGCTTATAAATATTTTCTCAGCTCAGGAGTCCATTTTGAATACTAATTAGTTTAGTACTTATTTAGTTTTATTCAAACTAAGAAATGTATAAGAAAAATTTAGGGCAAAATTTTATCTTTTGATAGATTCAAAATCTGCATTTACTTTTAAACATAATTACGTATAAAAGAAAAGCACTGGGTGGTTCATCGTAAAATTTTATTCAACTAATCTTTTGCTTTAATTAAATTTTTAAACTATAGCTAGCAATTGAATTGGTTACCAATCATTTGAAATAAATTGGGATGGGTCTAAATAGATGCCAAAAGAAACTTTAAAATGTAAAAGGTGGGATTATAGTAAAGACTTCTCAGAGGTTTTAGTATTTTTTGTTTAGGATTTCTTCGGATCTAAGGCTTTTGACTCCATCCTATTTATTGACCCCAAAAAATATTAAAAATTTTTATTATAAAAAAAAAATAAAAAAAAAAAAAAAATAAAAAAACATTAGCGAATTATATATATATATAGATTAATCAGACCATATTTTTCTCGTTTGGGACTAGAAGCGAGAGATTTAGATATTAAAACCAATGATGGGATAGATGTGCCAGCGGGATACCGCGGGACTAAAAGACATATTAAAACCGGAATATGCTGAACATTTATCTACGGTTTAATTATCAAATTGATAGACCCTTGAGTATATGGTATATAGTGAAATAAAATCTGGTTCAGACAGTAGCGTATCCAGGTGGGAGCGAAGGGGGGCGCTCGCCTCCCCCCGCCCTAGGCGCATCAAGCTTTTGGCGCCCCTTGCGCATCCCCTTTTTCCCAAAATCTACTGCTTTTTTTCTGAAATTTCATAATAAATTCATTTTATATCACAAAACCGGAGAAAAATTACAAAAAAAATGCCCGACCGAGATTCGAATACTAAAAAAAAAAAAAAAAGGTCGAACGAAAAACGGCGCCCCAGTTGAGCTTCGCCCCCTCCGCCCTCAAAGGCTAGTTACGCCGCTGGGTACAGATGATTTTATTTTACCCTTTTGTCTTGGTCATTAAAATTATTTCACTATATACCATATACTTAAGGCTCTGCCAGGTGGGGATTTAATTGTGGAGCTCACAGTACAGTCACCACAAGTGCTCGAGAGTGGAGCCTTGATCTTAAGCAACCAAACCAATATTTTTAAAATAATGAAATAAATCATCTTTTTTTAATGAAACTGAAGTAGAAAATCTACTTTCAAGACCACACTTTCGAAGCAGCGGCGAACTAGCCTTGGGGGCGGAAGGGGGAAGCTCAACTGGAGGCGCTACTGTTTCGAAGGCTATGCATTTTGGTTGCCTAAGCTCAGGGCTCTACTCTTGAACGCATCAGGCACTTGTGGCGCCGACTGTACTAATACTGGTTGAGGACGATTTCGGCTATTCCACGTTTAAAATATAATTTTTGTCCGGAATCATTGAACTGTAGAACAAGAAGCGACTATGTTGGGGACTTATTTAAATGTTGGGCTATAAATTGACTGAATTTTTTATTCGCTCTATGCATTGAATTCGATAATAGATTGAAATAAATAAAAAAAAATCCAATAGGTTAAATAATATTGTTTTGGTCTTTTTGATTTGTGCAAATTTGACAGGCCCAAACACTTTGACTCGCTCCTTGCTGTGCTATCCAATCATTGCGAACTTGTATTAAATTCTTATGTAAATGGCTGTTGCGTCCAAATGCTTCTTTCTTTCTCTTCGGGGCCGGATTCTCTCTCTTTCTTTGGGGGCCCGGTCCTGGCTTGCTCATAGCGACCCTGCTAACAAGCCCGGGCCGCGCAATTTGTATGTTAATCGCGGCTGCATCTCCGACGAGGAGAGAAAGAGTGGGACCGACACGGGTGCGAGAGAGAAGGCGAGAGGCCCGCCCACCGCTTCCACGAACCCGGCTTTTCTCTCTCTCTCACTTCACCACGGTCCAGGCCTTTGTTTACACGCGCATTCTTTCTCTATTGGAAATCAATGCACTCGATACTTTAGTATTCCTTATTATTCTAATGCTTTTCTTGAGATCCCGGGCTCTTTCGAGAAACACCAACTGTTTCTCACGAAAGCAAAAAAAAAAAAAACACACCATTGCAAATCGCTTTTGATAGGTTCAATTTTAAAACAAATATTATAGGGCCAGTTTAAATGCAAAGGTTTCTACTTGTGGAATGTGTATTGCTCTGACTGCTGACAAAACGACCACCTCTCCTCTTATTTTTTTTTTTATTCTTTATTCTTCTCCTTTTCAAGTGATATATATATATATAGAAAGGATACACAATAAAAAAAAGAGAAGGTTCATCATCTAACAAAAAATTGTTGAAAAGAAATTTCAATCAAATTTAAACATTTTCTTCCTCCCATTTTGGTATATAATGAGAAAAGACAAAAGTTGTGTTAAATATTAATAACAGACAAAAATTATCAAATCTCAAAATTACTACTCCAGGAAAAACAAATAGGGCTAGTATTATGTAAAAAAGGTGGTGAGTGTGAAATTGTATTGTGCACACTTAACACTAATGTCCAGGCCCGTAGCTAGGGGGGAGAGAGGGAGGGGGGTTAGAAATTTTGGAAAATTGGGGGGAGATACTATAATTTTGTTTTCAATGGCATTCATTTGAACAAAAAACAAACCATAACAAAGCTATCAATAGACTGTACCGTAAATATCATCTTACCCTTCGGTAAGAGAAAACACTTGAAGGGCAAAATGAGAATATAATGGAGAATTGGAGATAATCAGCCAAATTGGAATTATCTAGGTTCAATAAAACCCCCAGGATAAGACGTTTCGGCATCAACTCAATTGGCTATCTTCAGTTATTGTGAATTATACACATAATGCAAGTGTACAGTGAATGCGACAATTGGGTCCCACCCTGATAGCTTTAGCCTCAAGTATATGGTATAGAATATGGTAAATGGTGAAATAATTTTAAATTTTAAAAGGTAAAATAAAATCATCTGTACCAGATTTTACGTTTTACCTTTTCGGTCATTAAAATCATTTCACTTTACACCATATACTTTACCATATACTTAAGGCTAAAGCTATCAAGTGGGGACTTAATAGTGGCGCTCACTGTACCTGTGATCAAACCAGGATTTGTCTCAGAGATAATCTCTCAGGACCCATATAATTTTGTATGAAGCAAATAAATTTTATTATTGAAGAGTCCTGGTTTCATCACATGTGCACTTGCATTATGAGTATAATTTCCATTAACTGAAGATGGCCAAATAAATTAAGGCCGAAACGGTCTTATTCTGGGGTTTTATTGAACCTAGATAATTCCAAATTGGCTGATATCTCCAATTCTCCATTATAATCACATCACAGCCACAACCTTAAAAAGCAAAATGAGAATATACATTTTTTTTTTCTCTAAATTTTTCATATATGACCCTGTTATGCAATTGTGTGTCAAAGACTAAAAAATTCAAAAA
>JAKCPI010019694.1:0-20320 GCA_023213315.1 Euborellia annulipes
AATAAATTTTACTGCTGTACTATACACAAACTTCAGGATGGCTCCAATGTGTTGGTTTTTCTTATATCATGTACAAAGAATCTGGTGTGACTGGCGCATAGCACACAACTTTAGATTACCTTCGGTAATCTAAAGTTGTGTTCTGTGCTAGAGACACCAGGATTTTTTGTGTCGAAATATATTTAGTTTCCGGCTGATATATTGGAATCCAAGTTGTAAAATTTATAAGCATAGGAAAATATTTATATTTTGTTACCATGGCAACCATTTCTCCTATCTTTCCTATGAAAAACAAGAGTAAAGTGGTCTTCAGAAGATTTCAATGGCAAAATGAGAATATTGGCTACATTTTAAACAATTAGAACGCTGTTTCTAAGAAAGGGAGAATGCACGCACTTCTCAGCTAATTAATTGAAAGAACTTAAATTTCGATTACCTTATTCAGCTTTCATCAGCACAACTTTATAGCTGTTTATTTTGTGCTTTAATCTGTGATGAGAAATTTTTTTTTATTTATGATTTTTTTTTTTCAAAAATATTTTTTAAATCAGGGTGAGAAATGTAAATTTTTTTTCTGCTTGAGAAAATACCTCCAGGCACCGTAAGGGGTAGAGATTCCCGAGAGCCTAGGGCTGTTATCTGACAGCCACATCGGACCATTAACATATTCAAGTCGTTTGCTAGAATTAGAGCATTGTATTCATATTTTATTGAATATCAAAGAATAACAAATGCAATCAGACAATATTGTACTATCTGATCTTGTAAACAAGAATAAATTGATAGTCTATTAATAATCAAATCAAATCCCAAGGTATTTGTTATAATAGGCCTATTATTTGAATAAAACAAAATACAGTATTTAAGTATAACTGAGTTCGGATGAGAGGAAGTGTAAAATAAAATTTTTAATAACGTCGGATAAATAAACGGGGATCCCGATAAGAATTTCAAATAATAATAATAATTTGAGAATCGTTCTATATTTTTGCGCCTTGCATTCCCTCCATTTGTGCATGCGACCTCTCCACTAGCTCAACCCTGAATGGAGCGTTTTGTAACTTGTATAAAGAAGTTTCACTTCAAAAATATAGATCGATCCCCAAATAAAAATCTAAATCAAATTAAAAATAAAATCGTTCTTCTTGGCAGTTAAAAAATTTCCCAAATTCGCTCAATTGCATTAATAATTAAGGGGCCTCGAGAGTGAAGGTGTTACGCATGTTTTTCCCGATAAGATGGCGTAGTGTGTCATTAAAATTATGCCCAAATATCAAGTAATTCAAAATTTTGCCAAGAGATGTCAGAATGGTAGCTAATAATATTTAATGCATTTGGTTGATTTTCATTGATCTTTTAATAATAAATACTTTATAAATGTTATTATATATTATGTATCTTTTATAAAAGCATACACATATATAAATATAGGCCAGAATGGGATCAGCTGTTAGACTAGCCTGCCATCTATTGCAAGAATGCTGAAATAATTTGTCAGTTAATTTTAAATAAATCATCTAAGCTTATTTTAAAAATTTCTTAATTAATATGTGATTAATAATAACAATAAATTGATTTTTGAATTTAAAAAAAATTAAAGATTATTGGGACTGATTGTTTTTTTGTATTTGCTTGATAACAAAAAAATTAATTACGATAATTTTTTAATAAGTCATTAAAAAAATTATAGCTCGATGTCCCAATAATCTCTTATGAATTTAATTCATTTAAAAAAAAACCGCTTTGAAAAATTCGTTATAATAGTCGTTTTTTTTTAAAGTACGTTTAGACGTCGCTCCTGAACCCCCTTAAATCATAATTTTTATTCGTACTTGTTTGCTGACTTTTTATTTGCTTATCATTCATTCCAGCTATCTACTAAAAATATTTACCTATTTTCGAGATAAAAATTCCTTATTTCATGTTTCTATTTAAATTTATTATGTTTTCGAAAATCTCTAGAACAACACGCCTAAGGGATGCGTGCATAAAGTATTAAAAAAACCACTAAACTAGGACGAAACATGGCGTAATAAATTAAATTATTTTAGAAACTGTACTTACATTATAAATTGTAAATTATAAAATAATCAAATTGTTCAAATTGAGAACAGGAGTGAAAGGATTTGGATTTTTCGCAGAGAAATATTTAGCCCCCCCCTTCTCCCTCTTCATGGTGGTTCATCGTAACGTTTTATTCAAATATCACTCTTTTGCTGTAATTAAATTTTTTAACTATTAAAAAAATTTTGTTTTTATACACTTCTTATTAAATACTAAATTGTTTTTCGTTAGAATATTATTTAAATAAATTCTTATCGCTCTGAAAAGGAAAGGAACCTCTAACACTGAGCAAAAAGAGAGACATCTACCTCTGTGCCAAACCCCTTGTCATAGTGATAGTTAATTTTCTTCATATCCATCCAATTGAATAGTAGGATTTTTGTCAAAATTATAGGCCTACAGATTAGATTTGATGAAATTGTGTTTTCATATCTAGAAGTCGGATTATTTATTTATTTCAATTTAGCTCTTTACCCCATATTTGGCTATTAGCAGGAACGTAGCCAGGAGGGGGGCTCGGGCCCCCACTCCCTCTCAGATTTTTTTTTTAACTTGGCTCTGAAATCCTCTTACATTAGAATGACATAATGAGAGACATTTTGTTGCCAGGTAATTTTATAATTTTTACTTTCTCTTATCCTATATATATAAAATTTAGAGAGAAAAAAATGTATATTCTCATTTTGCTTTTTAAGGTTGTGGCTGTGATGTGATTATAATGGAGAATTGGAGATATCAGCCAATTTGGAATTATCTAGGTTCAATAAAACCCCAGAATAAGACGTTTCGGCCTTAATTTATTTGGCCATCTTCAGTTAATGGAAATTATACTCATAATGCAAGTGCACATGTGATAAAACCAGGACTCTTCAATAATAAAATTTATTTGCTTCATACAAAATTATATGGCTCCTGAGAGATTATCTCTGAGACAAATCCTGGTTTGATCACAGGTACAGTGAGCGCCACAATTAAGTCCCCACTTGATAGCTTTAGCCTTAAGTATATGGTATAGTATATGGTGCAAAGTGAAATAATTTTAATGACCGAAAAGGTAAAACGTAAAATCTGGTACAAATGATTTTATTTTACCTTTTCAAATTTCAAATTATTTCACCATTTACCATATTCCATACCATATACTTAAGGCTAAAGCTATCAGGTGGGGACTTAATTGTGGCACTCATTGTACACTTGCATTATATGTTACCAATAACTGAAGATGGCCAATTGAATTCATGCCGAAACGTCTTATTCTGGGGGTTTTATTGAACCTAGATAATTCCAATTTGGCTGATATCTCCAATTCTCCATTATATTCTCATTTTGTCCTTCAAGTGTTTTCTCTTACCGAAGGGTAAGATGATATTTACGATACAGTGTATTGATAGCTTTGTTATGGTTTGTTTGTTGTTAAAATGAATGCCATTGAAAACAAAATTATAGTATCTCCCCCCAATTTTCCAAAAATTTCTAACCCCCTCCCTCTCCCCCCCCCCCCCCATCTACGGGCCTGGACATTAGTGTTAAGTGTGCACAATATAATTTCTCACTCGCTACCTTTTTTACATAATACTAGCCCTATTTGTTTTTCCTGGAGTAGTAATTTTGAGATTTGATAATTTCTGTCTGTTATTAATATTTAACAAAACTTTTGTCTTTTCTCATTGTATACCAAAATGAGAGGAAGAAAATGTTTAAATTTGATTGAAATTTCTTTTCAACAATTTTTTGTTAGATGATGAACCTTCTCTTTTTTTTATTGTGTATCCTTTCTATATATATATCACTTGAAAAGGAGAAGAATAAAGAATAAAAAAAAAATAAGAGGAGAGGTGGTCGTTTTGTCAGCAGTCAGAGCAATACACATTCCACAAGTAGAAACCTTTGCATTTAAACTGGCCCTATAATATTTGTTTTAAAATTGAACCTATCAAAAGCGATTTGCAATGGTGTGTTTTTTTTTTGCTTTCGTGAGAAACAGTTGGTGTTTCTCGAAAGAGCCCGGGATCTCAAGAAAAGCATTAGAATAATAAGGAATACTAAAGTATCGAGTGCATTGATTTCCAATAGAGAAAGAATGCGCGTGTAAACAAAGGCCTGGACCGTGGTGAAGTGAGAGAGAGAGAAAAGCCGGGTTCGTGGAAGCGGTGGGCGGGCCTCTCGCCTTCTCTCTCGCACCCGTGTCGGTCCCACTCTTTCTCTCCTCGTCGGAGATGCAGCCGCGATTAACATACAAATTGCGCGGCCCGGGCTTGTTAGCAGGGTCGCTATGAGCAAGCCAGGACCGGGCCCCCAAAGAAAGAGAGAGATCCGGCCCCGAAGAGAAAGAAAGAAGCATTTGGACGCAACAGCCATTTACATAAGAATTTAATACAAGTTCGCAATGATTGGATAGCACAGCAAGGAGCGAGTCAAAGTGTTTGGGCCTGTCAAATTTGCACAAATCAAAAAGACCAAAACAATATTATTTAACCTATTGGATTTTTTTTTATTTATTTCAATCTTTTATCGTATTCAATGCATAGAGCGAATAAAAAATTCAGTCAATTTATAGCCCAACATTTAAATAAGGCCCCAACATAGTCGCTTCTTGTTCTACAGTTCAATGATTTCCGACAAAAATTATATTTTAAACGTGGAATAGCCGAAATCGTCCTCAACCAGTATTAGTACAGTCGGCGCCACAAGTGCCTGATGCGTTCAAGAGTGGAGCCCTGAGCTTAGGCAACCAAAATGCATAGCCTTCGAAACAGTAGCGTATCCAGGTGGGGATGAAGGAGGGCGCTCGCCCCCCCCCCCCCCCCCCCCCCGCCCCAGGCCTATCATGCTTTTGGCGCCCCTCGTGCATCCGCTTTTTCCCAAAATCTCCTGCTTTTTTTTTTTGAAATTCCATAATAAATTCATTTTATATCACAAATCCGGAGAAAAATTACAAAAAAAGCCCGAACGAGATTCGGATACTAAAAAAAAAAGGTCGAACGAAAAACAGCGCCCCAGTTGAGCTTCGCCCTCCGCCCTCAAAGGCTAGTTACGCCGCTGCTTCGAAAGTGTGGTCTTGAAAGTAGATTTTCTACTTCAGTTTCATTAAAAAAAGATGATTTATTTATTTATTTTAAAAATATTGGTTTGGTGGTTAAGATCAAGGCTCCACTCTTGAGCACGGTACTGTGAGCGACACAATTACATCTCCACCTGGGAGCTAGAGCCTTAAGTTTATGGTATATAGTTAAATAATTTAATGACCGAGAGGGTAAAATAAAATCATCTGTACCAGATTTTATTTCACTATATACCATATACACAAGGGTCTATCAATTTGATAATTAAACGGTAGATAAATGTACAGTACCTATATTCCGGTTTTAATATCTGTCTTTTAATCCCGCGGTATCCCGCTGGCACATCTATCCCATCATTGGTTTTAATTTCTAAATCTCTCGCTTCTAGTCCCAAACGAGAAAAATATGGGCTGATAATCATTTGAAATAAATAGGATGGAGTCTAAATAGCCTTAGATGCCGAAAGAAATCCTAAAACAAAAAAATATCTAAAACCTCTGAGAAGTACTTTACTATAACTGGCATCTAAGGCGATTTAGACCCCATCCCAATTTATTTCAAATGATTGGTAGCCAAATCAATTGCTAGCTATAGTTTAAAATTTAATTAAAGCAAAAGATTAGTTGAATAAAATTTTACGATGAACCACCCAGTCTTTTCTTTTATACGTAATTATGTTTAAAAGAAAATGCAGATTTTGAATCTATCAAAAAGATAAAATTTTGCCCTAAATTTTTCTTATACATTTCTTAGTTTGAATAAAACTAAATAAGTAATTAGTATTCAAAATGGACTCCCGAGCTGAGAAAATATTTATAAGCAACTGAAAACACCCTTTTCAACAACTAAATAAATAAATAGACACTATAAGTAAATAAATACATCCTTTCTTGCTTAAGTAAAGTTTTTTTTCTTCTATAAATAAATTATAATTTTTTTTTTTTGATGTTTGCACATCTCAAACAATATTTGAAACATCAGAATGAAGAGAAAGAAAAGAGCAAAAAATTCTATATCAAATTAAATTTAGTCAGACCCAACCTATTTGATAAATACACTGCGCGTCAAAAAAAAAACAAAAAAATTTATTTCTTCTTAAAAAAAAACCTGTTCTACTCTACCTTAATGATACTCTAATTTTAGTAACTTTTAATATAGAAATATCCTTATACATTTCTAAGTAAATCCTTAGCACAAATCCATAAAATTTTAATAAATAATTACAAAATATAAAATAAAATCTCGATATGTTTCGTTGGTTATTAATTAAAAATTTTGTTTTTATAAAGAATTTCCAATAAAAATAGACAAGCATAAAAAATTTGAGAAATTTGGCGTTAATGAAAAAATTTCGACATTTTTGTCTTGTTTTATTTAAATTGTAATTATTTATTAAAATGATATGGATTTGTGTTTAGGATGAGGTCTTTTTAAAAAGAAACAGTAATGTTAACCTCTTTTTGACGCTTGCAATGTGATTTCATCTCCGTCATATGCAGAGTTCATATTGTTCTATCCTCATGTAAAGTGATTGGCCTCAAAACTTTAATAATAAATTTGAATCATTTTATCTAATTATAAATATTATAAAGATAAATTCATTTTATTATTAAAATATTAAAAAATCTGGTGGACTGGCGCACAGACTTTTGCTTTCTCTTACCCCTTCGGTAAGAAAGTTGCCCGTGCTGGTCACACCAGATTTTGTGTCGAGATATATTTAGTTTTCCCTAGCACCTAGTTCCAAACTTGCATTTTAAATGTTGACTGCTTCAAATAGCTATGGTACTTTTCAAAATTTTAATCTCATATTTGGACATTTTATACACAATATAGATTCGTAAATAAATACAAAATTTCATAAGAATTGGAAAAAAAAATTTTAAATGCCTAAAAAGTTTTAAGGGGGACTCCTTTTGAATCGAAATTAACATACAAATCCCTATATGGAAATTAACATTGGCCAAATGCGAAGATAAGGTAGAAAAATTTAAAACGCGAAGAAAGAGAGAGAAGATAGTTTTGTGAGAGTAGAGAGATATGTTTTCTCCGAAAAAAAAAATGGGCGTTTAAATAATAATTGATTTTTAATCTAATAAAAAAGAAAAAGATTTAAATTCGGTTACCATGGTAACCATTTATTTTCCTATCTTCCTTGACACAAGAGTAAAGTGTGCTCAAACAATTTTGAGGGCAAAGCGAGAATATACATTTGAAAGAGCATCTAAAAATAATTGATTTTTGAATTTTAATCAAATCGTTAAAAGAGCGAATTTTGAGAAAATCGAAAAAAACTGAAAAAGTACATCAGTAAATACTAGTACTTTTTGGCCGATTTGTTCAAAGCTTATTTTGTCAGTCGGGGGTGTTTAACTTAAATATATAATTTCAGCCTCGTAGCTCAATTCCTTCATGCCTAAATTGAACACATACTGCGACACACACACACACAGACAGACAGACAGACAGACAGACAGACAGACAGACAGACAGACAGACAATATGTAAACCACCCTTTTTGGGGAATTCAGAAGTACCTCAAAACTTGATCATAAACTTTTTCTGTTTATCGACTTCTTTGACATAATTAATCAATACTTCTCTCTATATATATATTACATATATATACATGGAGGTAAGAGAAAAGTAAAAATATAAATGAAGAAAGTGATGAAGAGCCAGTGATAGATTGAATGATGAGCCAATAAGCACACTTTGATAAAAGACGAAGAAAAATTAGATGAAAGAGTTTAAAAAACATTTTAAATTTCTGCAAATCATTCATTGGTTTGATTTCGTGCTCACTCTAAAAATATACTTTTTCTTTAAATTTCATTTAACATTTGATTTGATTTGAGTAGTTATCCCTCATGCCTGAAACTACTTCTATTTTCTATTGTTGTCTCACGACTGTATTATCTATCATTTATTATAAAAACAATTTATTTTACGTGTTTTAATTCTTAATAAATTCGTTCTAGAATATCCGAAACTCTTCAAATGTGCATTTTGATTATCATGTTAAGGTAAATAAAATAATTTTCATTTGTTTTGTATGCTAGTAAAAAAAGATTACATCCATTATTTAAAACTCTCATAAGAGAGATTAAATATAGGATTTTCAGACGAGGAAACTTATTACAATAAATTATTTTAAAAATACTCTAAATGCTAATTATTTAACTCAAAATAAAGAATTTTGATTCTTTCCTCTATGGCTCATTACCGCGGTGCTTAATTATTAGTTTTTTCCTCTAATCAAATTCATTGATTTTAAATATCTGTGAGTTTCTTTGAACCTCTTATTTATGTCATTCATATTTAAATATGTGTACTTCAAAATTCTGTCAAAGTTAGTGGTGTTGTCAGATATGAACCTTTCTTTTTTTCGATTTGACAAATATGTCAACACGCCTCTTTATGATTAAAAACAACCAAATTACCATTGAAGTCTGGACATTAAAAAATATAAATTCTATTTTTTAAAAGGAATAAAATGTTTTGCTGGATAAACCTATTAAGTTAATTAACGGATGTTGTCGCAGACGTTTAGGGCTCTTACAAGCTGAAAGGGCAGCTGATCAGGCTGAGCTTCTGTCCAATTATACTTTTGAAGGTTCCTACAGATAGGAGGCGTCAGGACACGAATTTGTTGACTGATAAGAAAAATGGGTGACCCAAAACGACTGACGCCTCACTTTTCTTTTTTTGTCAATATCTTTTGACGTTTAGATGTGACAGTAAAGATCTCGTGACTCAACTTAAGCCAGTGAGAAACCAAAATATAAATTTTTTGACCCGGTTCCCGCAAATCCCGCATCTGTGTGAAAAAAAACATGAAGGCCGATTGCACTTTCTTTGGCTAAATAACTTTATCTCTCCATACATAGCAAGCAGCAAAAAAGACTTTTTACATTAATTATTAACGGACTTTGAGAAAGCACAATTGTAAATAAATAAAAATTTTCTAATTAATATTTTTCCGTAAAAAAATTAGAAATATGTTGACTGTCGATGCTTTATTACTTGTTTTTCGGATGACGTCAAATCCAGCATTTCGAGCGAACTCTTTTGAAACTAGGATCTGAGATAGATTCTCATGTAGGGTGTAACATTTGAACTGATACCTATTGTAAAGTATCACTTCATTCCTACATTTATATTACAAGGATTTAACAAAATGTTATTAAAGAGGAAGAAAAAAAGTGAATTTTGATCCTTGTTTCTATTTGTCTTCCTAATTTAGAGAATAGTAGTAAAGTTTGGTAGCAACAAGGTGGTGATAAATGTAAATTGTTACAGCTATGCTGCTCATCCACATCGACTTTGTGCGTGTGCGTGTGTGCGCGCAAATATAAAGGAGAAAAGTGTGGGTGGGTGATTGATTTAAATTCTTGATGTAAGGGGCAACAATACGACGCTTCTTCACGCGCAATAATAAACCACCAATTTGTGTTCTCTCTCCTATTCTCCTATTTGCTTCAATCCTCTTGCTCCTCTTCCGCATCTTCTCGGCTAACCTTTCGTGTCTGACACCTGTCCACTATTACATCTCTGATTTTTTGTCTTTTTTATACTTTACTCTTGCTCTTACAAGTTTTAAACTGGAGTATTAAACTAATTTTATTATATCTTTTGTTTAGTAAAAAAAAACACTTTATTAGTTTTTGAAAAAATTCAATGTTAATTGATTTGCTTTAATTCTTGATGACTTACATATCCACTTACCCATATTGAATCGTGTAATTCAGGCTTATTTTTCATCTTATTTTTGGAGAAAATCAATTTTTTATTATGTTACCAGTTAATAAAATTCCTTATTAACCTGATGAACGTTTCTCGAATCCGTTTCCTCTTCGAATTCGATTTTTGTCTCTTTCTATTGGGGAGTGATTTGGGTGCCCAATGCGGATTACGTCTTGCCTAAAGCGCCGTAAGAAGCGAAAAAATTGTAGTTATAAATTCCAGGTTTCTCCATTCTGCGATGCGGTCGAGTAGTCCATCACATCAGGATGTAGGTGACATATTTTTTATTTTTGAATCTGCGAACTTTTTCACAGCTGTTCTAGAACTACTAAAGTGGGTTCATGTTCATGGTGGGAGTTAAATTTTAGCTAGCTGCCTCGAGATTCAAAATAAAGTCCTAAGCTTGTCCCTAATCAGATATCCATAGATCAACTAGATGACCAGATTTGTATTTAGAGTTTATTTACAATTCAATAAAAAATCATGTTATTAGTATTTTTATGTAATAAAACAGTATCCGATAATCGGCTATTTCCACCCAAAATGAAGGGAAACAGTCTAATCAAAATATGAAAAGTAGCTTAACATACTTTTTTAATAATAGTAAGCAGTACAAAAAGCCAGTATCAGTAATTTAAAAAAAGAAATTAAATCTATTGTATATCCAAATTTAAAAAGTATTAAGTCAAGCACTTGAAATACAAATTCACATTTAGTACCGAGTACTAACTTTGTTTATAAAATATAGTATATCAAGTAAGATAATCGATATCATTCCTTATTCATTTATTATCTCAAATTATTTAAAGTTTTTTCTTAGTGAAAAACCTTTAAATAATTTGAGATGAATAAATGAATAAGGAATGATATCGATTATCTTATATTATACTATATTTTATAAACAAAGTTGAGGTACTCGGTACTAAATGTGAATTTATTTGAAAAGCATTTCCAGTACTTGACTTGAAATACTTTTTTAAATTTTGAGATACTGGTACTGAGATTGCCAGAATTTTTCTTTTTAAATTACTGATACTGGCTTTAGTTTACACTGCTAATATTATTAAAAAAGTATGTTAAGTACTTTCACTATTTTTGATTAGGTCCTTGATTGTTCTTTATTTTGGGTAGGGGAAAGTAGCCGATTATCGGATACCTTTTGTTTTTATTACATAAAAATACTAATAACATGATTTTTGGCTACATTTTAATTGTAAATAAACCTCTCGCCTGCGTTCATCTAGTTGTCTATGGATATCTGATTTTAGGGACCAGAAACTATCCAATATTAGGATTCAACACATTTTTACATTTGACAGAAATCCAATCTCGAAACCACAACAGCTAGCTAAAACAAATGAGTGTAAACGTTCTTTTCCAAAGTAATTACCACTATAGCAGCTTGAACATATTACTTTTATTAGTTCTAGAACAGCTGTGAAAAAGTTCATAAATTTAAAACCAAAAAAATATTTTTCACAACTGTCACTGACGACAGATAAGACCACTCGACATCGCTGCTTAGGATGGAGAGAAACCTAGAGGTACTAGCTACAATTTTTTTCGCTTCTTTGCAGCATACAGGAGAGCTAGAACCTTGGTATCCGATATTGGGCGCCTATCCGATAATTCCGGCTACTTTCCCTAATAGAAGAACAAAAGTCAATCGAATCC
Organism: Euborellia annulipes; assembly: GCA_023213315.1. Taxonomy (NCBI): domain Eukaryota; kingdom Metazoa; phylum Arthropoda; class Insecta; order Dermaptera; family Anisolabididae; genus Euborellia; species Euborellia annulipes. The sequence continues at coordinate 11,547 of JAKCPI010019694.1, forward strand.
TGAAGAAGGAAGCAATTGGCATTCGAAACGTTCATCGTTAATAAGAATTTTATTAACTATTGTATAATAAAAATTGAAATTTTCTCCAAAAATAAGATGAAAAAATAGAAAAAATATTTGCACAGACAATAACTTGCATTCAAATATGGATAAGTGGATATGTATTAAGTCATCAAAGAATTAAAGAAGCAAATCAATTAACATTGAATTTTTTTCCAAGCAATTTCAAAGTGTTTTTTTTTTTTACTAACAAAAAAAGATATAATAAAAAATTAGTTGTTTGTTTAAGATTTAATAAACAACACGTTCAATTTTAAAACTTGTAAGGGTGCAAAGAGTAAAGTATAAAAAAGACATAAAAAAAAAATCCGGGAATGTGATAATTGGTAGTTGGGTGTCGAGACGAAGGTTGAAGGTGGCCAGCGAGATGAGAGCGGAGATGCTGAGAGGAGGGAGAGCAAGAGATTGGGGAGCTGAGCAAATAGGAAGAGGAGAGAGAACACAAATTGTTGGTTTTGTGGTGCGCGTGAGGAGTAGGCGGCAACGTCGTGCCCTTTGGACATTGTTGCCTTGCTTGGGGCTGATGACACCCAAGGAACATTACAAATCAATCACCCACCCACACTCTCCTTTGCTATTTGCGCGCACACACACACACACACACTTGCATCTCGAATGTGGATGAGCATGCTTGTAGGGTCAACAATTATTTACATTTATCACCACCTTGTTGCTACCCAAGGCTACTGCACTATTCTCCTAAGTAGGAGGAAGACAAATAGGGCAAGTTAGTAATTTAAAAAGAAAAAGAAAATCCCCTTTTTTTCTTTCTTTCCTCTTGATAATAACAGGAATTTTGTTAAATCATATGTATAAATGCAGGAATATTGAAGTGATACTTTTTACGCACAATAGATCAAGTTCAAATGTTACACCCTCTACACTTCAAAGTGTTTGCTCAGGTCCTTTGGATTCAAAGAGTTCGCTCAGGTCTCTTTGGATTTTCTTGCATGACGTCATCCGAGAACAAGTAATAAGCAGCTGTCGACTAGTCTAGACTCAACATATTTCTAGTGGGGGGGGGGGGGGGGGGGGGGGGGGGGGGGGGGGGGGGGTTTTACGGAAAAATAACGTTAATTAGAAATTTTTATTTATATTTTAATTATCTTTCTCAAAGGTCCGTTAATGAATTAATATGCATCTTTTGCTGCTTGCTTGCATCTTCTCGGTGAATAAAGTTATTTAGCCAAAAGTAAAAGATGCAATCAACCTTCATATTTTTACTCACACAGATACCAGAGATGTATTTGCGAGAACAGAAAATTTCCAGGTCAAAAAAAAATTTATATTTTGGTTTCTCACTGGCCATAAATAAAGTTGAGTCACGAGATCTTTTACTGTCACATATAAACGTCAAAAGATTATTACATAAAGAAAAGTGAGGGCAGTCGTGTGGGACACCCGGTGGCCTTCTCTTATCAGTCAACAAGTGTCCTGACGCCTCCTATCTGTAGGACTCTTCAAAAATATAATTGACAGAAGCTCAGCTGATAGCTGCCCTTTCAGCTTGCAAGAAGAGCCTTGCCGTTAAACGTCTGCGATAACATTCCGTTAATTAACTTAATAGGTTTATCAGCAAAACATTTTATTCCTTTTAAGATAGAATTTATATTTTTTAATGTCCAATTTCAATGGTAATTTGGTTGTTTTTATCATAAAGAGGCGTGTTGACCATTTGTCAAATCGAAAAAAAGAAAGGTTCATATCTGACAACACCACTAACTTTGACAAATTTTGAAGTACATATTTAAATATGAATGACATAAATAAGAGGTTCAAAAACCTCAAGGTATTTTAAAATCTATAATGGACTTGATTAGAGGAAAAAACTAATAATTAAACACCGCGCAGTAAATGAGCCATAGAGGAAAGAATCAAAATTCTTATTTTGAGTTTGAAACAATTAATTGCTTTGAGTATTTTTTAAAATAATTCTATTGTAATAAGTTTCCTCGCCCTGAAAATCCTATATTTAATCTCTTTATGAGAGTTTTAAATAATGGATGTAATCTTTTTTTACTAGCATACAAAACAAATGAAAATTATTTTATTTACCTTTTAACATGATAATCAAAATGCACATTTGAAGAGTTTCTGGATATTCCACGAACGAATTTATTAAGAATTAAAACACGTAAAATAATTACTTTTATAATTAAAGGATAGATAGCACATAGCCGAGACAACAATAGAAAATAGAAGCTAGTTTCAGGCGAGTGAGGGAGCAACTACTCAAATCAAATCAAATATTAAATGAAATTTAAAGAAAAAAGTATATTTTTAGAGTGAGCACGAAATCAAACCAATGAATGATTTGAAATTTAAAATTTTTTTTTTTAAACTCTTCATCTAATTGTTCGTCTTTATCTATGGGTGTCGCTGTCATAATCGCTCAATCTATTATATTGGCTCTTTTATCACTCTCTTTCATTCTTATAATTTTTACTTTCTCTTACCAATGTATATATGTAATATATATATAGAGAGAAAGTATTGGTTTAATGTCTAAAATTCGATGTAGAGATTCTGATGGATCTTCACGTTTTGAGGTCCCCTGAATCCAAAAGGTGTTCCTTTCGCGAACCTTGGTCTGTCTGTCTGTCTGTCTGTCTGTCTGTCTGTCTGTCTGTCTTTTGTGTGTCTTTTTTTTGTGTGTGTGTCTGTGTGTGTTCAATTTTAAGCATGAAGGAATTGAGCTATGAGGCTGAAATTTTATATTTAAGTTAAACACCCCCCCGGGACCGACAAATAAGCTTTTAATCAAAATCGGCCAAAAAGTACTAGTACTTTACTGATGTACTTTTTCAGTATTTTTCGATTTTCTCAAAATTCGCTCTAACGATTTTGATTAAAATTCAAAAATCAATTATTTTTTAGATGCTCTTTCAAATGTATATTCTCGTTTTGCCCTCAAAATTGTTTGAAGCACACTTTACTCTTGTGCTTCATAGGAAAGGATAGGAGAAATAAATGGTTACCATGGTAACCGAATTTAAATCTTTTTCTTTTTATTAGATTAAAAATCAATTATTATTTAAACGCCCATTTTTTTTTTTCGGAGAAAACATATCTCTCTCTCACAAAACTATCTTCTCTTTCTTCGCGTTTTAAATTTTTCTACCTTATCTTCGCATTTGGCCAATGTTAATTTCCTATAGGGATTTGTATGTTAATTTTCGATTCAAAAGGGGGTCCCCTTTAGAACTTTTTAGGCATTTAAAATTTTTTTTTCCAATTCTTATGAAATTTTGTATTTATTTACGAATCTATATTGTGTATAAAATGTCCAAATATGAGATTAAAATTTTGAAAAATAACCATAGTTTATTTGAAGTAGTCAACATTTAAAATGCAAGTTTGAAACTAAAGGTGCTATGGGAAACTAAATATATCTCGACACAAAAAATCTGGTGTGACCAGCACAGTGTCCAACTTTCTCTTACCGAAGGGTAAGAGAAAGCTGTGTGCTGTGCGCCAGTCACACCAGATTTTTTAATATTTAAATAAAATGAATTTCTATCTTTATAATATTTATAATTATAAAAATGATTTAAATTTATTATTTAAGTTTTGAGGCTAATTATTTTACATGAAGATAGAAACAATATGAACTCTGCATATGACAGATGAAATCTACATTGTGCGTCAAAAAAGAGGTTAACATTTTGTTTCTTTTTAAAAGACCTATTCACAAACACAGTCCATATCATTTTAATAAATAATTACAATTTAAATAAAACAAGATAAAATGTCGAAATTTTTTCATTAACGCCAAATTTCTCAAATTTTTTATGCTTGTCTATTTTATTGGAAATTCTTATAAAAAACAAAATTTTTAATTAATATCCAACGAAACATATCGAGATTTTATTTTATTTTTGTAATTATTTATTAAAATTTTATGGATTTGTGTTAAATTTACTTAGAAATGTATAAGATATTTCATATTAAAAGTTACTAAAATTAGAGTATCATTAAGGTAGATTAGAACAGGTTTTTTTTTAAGAAGAAATAAATTTTTTTTGTTTTTTTTCTTTGACGCGCAGTGTATTTATCAAATAGGTTGGGTTTTGACTAAATTTAATTTGATATAGAATTTTTGCTCTTTTCTTTCTCTTCATTCTGATGTTTCAAATATTGTTTGAGATGTGCAAACATCAAAAAAAAAAATTATAATTTATTTATAGAAGAAAAAAAAAACTTTACTTAAGCAAGAAAGGATGTATTTATTTATTTACTTATAGTGTCTATTTATTTATTTAGTTGTTGAAAAGGGTGTTTTCAGTTGCTTATAAATATTTTCTCAGCTCGGGAGTCCATTTTGAATACTAATTACTTATTTAGTTTTATTCAAACTAAGAAATGTATAAGAAAAATTTAGGGCAAAATTTTATCTTTTGATAGATTCAAATCTGCATTTTCTTTTAAACATAATTACGTATAAAAGAAAAGACTGGGTGGTTCATCGTAAAATTTTATTCAACTAATCTTTTGCTTTAATTAAATTTTTAAACTATAGCTAGCAATTGATTTGGCTACCAATCATTTGAAATAAATTGGGGATGTGGTCTAAATCTCGACTTAGATGCCATTATAGTAAAGTACTTCTCAGAGGCTTTAGATATTTTTTTGTTTTAGGATTTCTTTCGGCATCTAAGGCTATTTAGACTCCATCCCTATTTATTTCAAATGATTATCAGCCCATATTTTTCTCGTTTGGGACTAGAAGCGAGAGATTTAGAAATTAAAACCAATGATGGGATAGATGTGCCAGGGGGATACCGCGGGATTAAAAGACAGATTATTAAAACCGGAATATAGGTACTGTACATTTATCTACCGTTTAATTATCAAATTGATAGACCCTTGTGTATATGGTATATAGTGAAATAAAATCTGGTACAGATGATTTTATTTTTTACCCTCTCCGGTCATTAAATTATTTAACTATATACCATAAACTTAAGGCTCTAGCTCCCAGGTGGAGATGTAATTGTGTCGCTCACAGTACCGTGCTCAAGAGTGGAGCCTTGATCTTAACCACCAAACCAATATTTTTAAAATAAATAAATAAATCATCTTTTTTTAATGAAACTGAAGTAGAAAATCCACTTCTCAAGACCACACTTTCGAAGCAGCGGCGTAACTAGCCTTTGAGGGCGGAGGGGGCGAAGCTCAACTGGGGCGCTGTTTTTCGTTCGACCTTTTTTTTTAGTATCCGAACCTTGTTCGGGCTTTTTTTGTAATTTTTCTCCGGATTTGTGATATAAAATGAATTTATTATGGAATTTCAAAAAAAAAAAGCAGGAGATTTTGGGAAAAAGCGGATGCACGAGGGGCGCCAAAAGCATGATAGGCCTGGGGCGGTGGGGGGGGCGAGCGCCCTCCTTCATCCCCACCTGGATACGCTACTGTTTCGAAGGCTATGCATTTTGGCTGCCTAAGCTCAGGCTCCACTCTTGAACGCATCAGGCACTTGTGGCGCTGACTGTACTATATACTGGTTGAGGACGATTTCGGCTATTCCACGTTTAAAATATAATTTTTGTCGGAAATCATTGAACTGTAGAACAAGAAGCGACTATGTTGGGGTCTTATTTTTAAATGTTGGGCTATAAACTGACTCGGAATTTTTTATTCGCTCTATGTATTGAATACGATAAAAGATTGGAATGTATTATAAAAAAATCCATGGGGCGTTAAATAATATTGTTTTGGTCTTTTTGATTTGTGCAAATTTGACAGGCCCAAACACTTTGATCGCTGCTCCGCTGTGCTATCCAATCAGCTGCTGTGAACTTGTATTAAATTCTTATGTAAATGGCTGTTGTATCCAAATGCTTCTTTCTTTCTTCAAATGGATTCTCTCTCTTTCTTTGGGGAAATTCTGGGTATCCTGGCTTGCTCATGCGACCTGCTGACAAGCCCGGGCCGCGCAATTTGTATGTTAATCGCGGCCGATCTCCGACGAGGAGAGAAAGAGTGGGACCGACACGGGTGCGAGAGAGAAGGCGAGGCCCGCCCACCGCTTCCACGAACCCGGCTTTTCTCTCTCTCATCAACACGGTCTAGGGCCTTGCTTATACGCGCATTCTTTCTATTGGAAATCAATGGTTCTGATACTTTAGTATTCCTTGCTTATTCTAATGCTTTTTTGAGATCCCGCCTCTTTCGAGAAATACCAACTGTTTCTCACGAAAGCAAAAAACACACCATTGCAAATCGCTTTTGGATAGGTCTCTAATTTTAAAACAAATATTAGGTCAGTTTAAATGCAAAGGTTTTACTTCTGTGGAATGTGTATTGTTCTGACTGCTGATAAAACGGACCAATTCCTCTAGTTTTTTTTACTTTTATTCTTCTTTTCATGATATATATATAGAAAAAGATATAACAATAAAAAGAAGGTTCTCATCATTCAATGTGCAAAACTGCTGAAAATAAAATTTCAATCAAATTTAAACATTTTCTTCCTCTCATTTTTGGTATACACGAAAAAGACAAAAGTTGTGTTAAATATTAATAATGATTAAAAATTATCAAATCTCAAATTACTACCCAGGAAAACAACAGGGGTTAGTATTATGTAAAAAAGGTAGCGAGTGAGAAATTATATTGTGCACACTTAACACTAAATCAGCCCGCAGGGGGGGGGCGGAGGGGAGGGGGGGCGAAATTGGAAATTGAGGAGATAGCCATAATTTTGTTTTCAATGGCATTCATTTTAACAACAAACAAACCATAAATAAAGCTATCAATACACTGTATCGTAAATATCATCTTACCTTCACAGTAAGAGAAAACACTTGAAGGGCAAAATGAATATAATGGAGAATTGAGATAATCAGCCAAATTGGAATTATCTAGGTTCAATAAACCCCCAGAATAAGACGTTTCAGCATGAAAATTTAACATTGGCTATCTTGATAGGCCATATAATGCAGAGCGTATAGGGTCGACATACAGTCCCCACCTGATAGCTTTTGCCTTTACTATATGGTATGGAATATAGTAATGGTGAAATAATTTTAAATTTGAAAAGTAAAAATAAAATCATTTGTACCAAATTTCATGTTTTACCTTTTCGGTCATTAAAATTTATTTCACTTTGCACCATATACTTTATCGATATACTTAAGGCTAAAGCCATCAAAGTGGACTTAATTGTGGCGCTCACTGTACCTGTGATCAAACCAGAGATTTATCTCTAAGATAATCTCTCAGGGCATTCAAATTGTATGAAGCAAATAAATTTTATTATTGAAGAGTCCTGGTTTTATCACATGTGCACTGCATTATGAGTATAATTTAATTAACTGTGTTACGGCTAAATAAATTAAGGCTGAAACGTCTTAGTCTTGGGGTTTTATTGAACCTAGATAATTCCAAATTGGCTGATATCTCCAATTCTCCATTATAATCACATCACTACAGCCACAACCTTAAAAAAGCAAAATGAGAATATACATTTTTTCTCCCCTAAATTTTAGATAAGAGAAAGTAAAAATTATAAAATTACCTGGCAACAAAATGTCTCTCATTATGTCATTCTAATGTAAGAGGATTTCAGAGCCAAGTTAAAAAAAATCTGAGAGGGAGTGGAGGCCCGAGCCCTCCCGGCTACGTTCCTGCTAATAGCCAAATATGGGGTAAAGAGCTAAATTGAAATAAATAAATAATCCGTCTTCTAGATATGAAAACACAATCTCATCAAATCTAATCTGTAAGAAGTGTATAAAAACAAAATTTTTTAATAGTTAAAAAATTTAATTACAGCAAAAGAGTGATATTTGAATAAAACGTTACGATGAACCACCATGAAGAGGGAGAAGGGGGGGCTAAATATTTCTCTGCGAAAAATCCAAATCCTTTCACTCCTGTTCTCAATTTGAATAATTTGATTATTTTATAATTTTCAATTTATAATCTAAGTACAGTTTCTAAAATAATTTAATTTATTACGCCATGTTTTGGGTCCTAGTTTAGTGGTTTTTTTAATACTTTATGCACGCATCCCTTAGGCGTGTTGTTCTAGAGATTTTCGAAAACATAATAAATTTAAATAGAAACATGAAATAAGGAATTTTTATCTCGAAAATAGGTAAATATTTTTAGTAGATAGCTGGAATGGGAATGATTACAAATAAAAGTCATGCAAACAAGTATGAATAAAAATTATGAATTAAGGGGGTTCAGGAGCGACGTCTAAACGTACTTTGAAAAAAACGACTATTATAACGAATTTTTCAAAGCGGTTTTTTTTTTTAAATGAATTAAATTTATAAGAGATTATTGAGGACATCGAGCTATAATTTTTAATGACTTATTAAAAAAATTATCGTAATTAATTTTTTTGTTATCAAGCAAATGACTAAAAAATAATCAAAGTCCCAATAATCTTTAATTTTTTTTTAAATTCCAAAATCAATTTATTGTTATTATTAATCACATATTAATTAAGAAATTTTTTAAATAAGCTTTAGATGATTTTATTTTGAAATTAACTGTCAAATTATTTCAGCATTCTTGCAATAGATGGCAGGCTAGTCTAACAGTTGATCCCATTCTGCCTATATTTATATGTAAACATGTTTTTATAAAAGATACATAATATATAATAACATTTATAAAGTAATCATTATTAAAAGATCAATGAAAATCAACCAAATGCATTAAATATTATTAGCTACCATTCTGACATCTCTTGGCAAAAT
>JAKCPI010019695.1:0-12214 GCA_023213315.1 Euborellia annulipes
GTCATCACTTCTGGTTCAATAGTCACTATTGTCATGACATCAGACGAATGTTCGCACTAACAATGTGTCAGGAGTTATCCAGAGCCTCTCTAAGCTCGAAGCAAACAGCACATTGTTCTGATATCGGTCGAAACATCGACAAGTGTGTAAAATAAAAGAAAGAAGAAGAATATATTTTTTCTTTATTGCTTTTGGCTGCCTTGATCTCCTCACTACTCAAAATACAATACATTCAGGCACTTCTGAAATTTTATTTATTATTTTGTTCCCCTACTCGATCGATTTATACCCCCCCCTCCACCCTCAGAGGAGGATTCATCCTTCTGCAACTTTCTCATTATGACAAAATTTGACTTCCGACAGATTATAGAATGATAAAGAATAGAGTCACAGTTATTTATTTTCATCTACACGGTAGCTAGAATGTTTTTTTTTTTTTTTAAGGGCACATTATCCATTATTGTTTTGCAAAACGGATGCTTAAAGTTAAAAAAATTTTCTCAATCTAAGCCTATATAAAAAAAATTTTATCCTTCGGATCGAGGAACAATTGACTTTTTGCTTACATTTATTTACCTTTTTTTTTTTTAATTTGAATGTCTCAGATTCCTTATTAGAAGCCTCTTACTATTCCATTTCTAAATATAAATTAACTTTCTAGAAGAGCGAATCCATTGGATGGTGGCGGACTCTGGTGACAAATTCATCAAGCTAGTCCAAAAAAGGAGCAAAGTTGTTTACCGTGTTCGAATGGGATAATGATTGGACAAATTAAATAACCTTTCCAATTTTACTATAAGCTTATTTTTACTTTCTCTTACCTATATATGTAATATATAGAGAGAAAGTATTGCGATTATATAAAAAATTCGATGTGGAGATTTTGATGGATATACCTGGTACATGTTTTGAAGTCCCTCAAATTGGTCTGTCTGTGTGTCTGTGATTCGATTTGCCGATTGTGTACTGTGCTTGTCATACCAGATTTGTTTTTGTGTTGAGATATATTTAGTTTTTGCCGATATATTAGAATTCAAGATCAGCGGCGTAACTAGCCTTTGAGGGCGGAGGGGTCGAAGCTGAACAGGGGCGCCGTTTTTCGTTCGCCCTTTTTTTTTAGTATTCTCGTTTAGAATCTCGTTCGGGCTTTTTTTGTAATTTTTTTCCGGATTTGTGATATAAAACGAATTTATTATGAAATTTCATATAACTATACAATTTATATAATTTATTTGTACCATTATTTATTTCTCTTTGTATTTTTATTCATTTGTATTTCTTATTTATTTATACTCTTATTTATTTGTACCCTTATTTATTTATATCCTTATTCAGGTGCGCCGGAACGAATTTGAATCAGGGGGGGGGGGGGTGGGGGGGGGGCAAAAAAATTTTTTTTAGAAAATTAAAATAATTTAATATGTTCAAATAGTATAAAACAAAAACAAATCTACTATAAAACTTTAAAAATTTTAAATAAAATCACAATTTTAATAAAATTAAAATTTTAAAAAATTTGCTAGTGATTTTATCAAAAATTTTTATAAAAAATTTGGAAAAAAAATGAATTTCTTACTCTTTTAATTTTTTTTAATTTAGAAGATTTTATTTTTCAAAAGTAAAAAATATTTCATTTTTAAAAATAAATGAAATAAAAGAAGAAATATTGCCCCCCTCTGCCCCCCCTATAGGATGCCAGGGGGGGACAATGTACCCTTGCCCCCCCCTGGCATCCTATAGGGGGGGTTCTTATTCGTTTGTAAGCTGAGATTTTGTATATATTTTTATTTTTGAAATTATGTTCAATGAAAGGCATGATGGCGCTGCCTATTGCCTAATAAATAAAAAAAAAAAACTATCAATAATGACCTTTTATTAAAATATTTTATTTAATTTATAAATCACAAGTGAAGCACCTGGGCCTTTAGCACAGTGGTAGAGTTGCTGACTCTTGTGCTAGGGGTCACGGGTTCACATCCCGTCTCATGCGACGACTAAAATTATATTTCAATTGAATTGGCTACACTGAAAAAAAAACCGACCTTGTAAAATTAAAGTGAAATCCTTTTAAAAATTTTCAACAAACCTTCCCATAAAATTAACAAATTTTCCTTTTATTTTTACAAGAAATCGCCTCAAGTTCTATTTGACAAAATCATACCGTAAAAATGAAAAAAATTTCCTTTTATTTTTACAGGAAATTCCATCGAGTTCTAATTCAAGAAGAAATCCTGTAAAATTGACAAGGTTTCATTTCATTTTTACAGTATAAACCTTTAAATTCTTATTTTCTAAGAAAAAGGCAACTCCCTCTCTACCTGCCTACGTACCCATTGCTTATTCTAACTCAAGCTCGTCATTCTGTCTTAGTAGACGGCATGACTAGCTTGAGTTAGAATAGGCGAATTTTCTCTTCCAGATATATTCTTTGAATATTTTTTTGTGAAATCCGTGTTGATATCTTCTATCATATCATATACTTTTTTAATTTTGAAAAATATTTATACTTTTTTATTCATGGCACGTCTAACAAAATTTTCTCTGTGTCCTGTTTTTTATTTTAAATTTCGTAGATATTATGGCAAAAAAACCAAGGTACGTCTAAAAATATATTTTGATTTTCTTTTAATATATTATTTATAATAAATTTTGTGCTTGACTTGCAGGACTTCAATGAAGACTATTATCACATGCTAATCGAGAGGGATTTAGAAGATCTGTTTCATATATTAAAAGGTAAATATAATGTTATAAACAAAAAGTGAATTGTATCAAAATATTATATATTGTTTATACAAATTATTATTATTATTATTATTTTTTTTTTTTTTTTTGTAAAAAACTTTAATATTCTTTTTTAGGCTGTCGGCCATTGACATGAGTGAAAAAAGGGTCCTTTCAAATAAAATTCCTTATTTCCAGTAGACAAAAGAAACGCATACAATAGAGACCCAAGGGGTTAATAGCTTCTGGCTCTCTTTACCAGTCTTACTTTACCTAGCCGACCAAGATGCGTCAACCAGTTAAAATAAAATATAAACAAATTTTTATTTTTTTTTTTTATTTGTCTCTTGGCATAAACAAATTTTGATGGAATTAAAAAACAAACTTTTTTTCAGAATTCAGAATCGAAGATTCAGCATCTACAATTGAACAATTCATCATCTATGGTTCTGAAAATAACATTTCAATTGCTTTTTATATTTTAATATTGTTTCAAAAATATTAACCCTAGAACGCACAAGCTTTTTGGAAACGCAAAGTCACAAGGAGGGCCTCTCAGGTCCACTATATGTTTAATAGGTTTTTCAACACATTTTTGAATAATTATATTAATTTTTGTTCATTAATTTATTTTAAAATTTATAAAAATATATAACTAATCAATATTTTATTCATAATTTTAAGGTTTTTATTTTAAAAACATCTTTTACATATAAATTTTTTTAGTACAATGACCACTTCAAATATTTCTTTTACAGCAGACTTGTTATTTTTGTTTTCTGTTTATTTTAGTTGGACACAAATAACATCTTCTTGTAGGTTTTTAAGGATCAAAATTTTATTTTGACATTGAGGGGGTACTTCCTCAATTACCCTTCTAATTGATTTCTGTAGTCCTTGTATCGATCTTATTTTTATGTGATCGCAAATTAATTCCTCGCTCAATTCAACAAAAAATTTTCTTCGGAGGTGTTTTTTTTTTTTGGAAATTAACATGAGATTTGTGTTTTAAATTAAAATAAATGATCATTGATGCAATTGCACATACCGTAATAAAGTTTTCAAAAAGGGCCAATAGCCAATGATTTGTTTTTCTTTTGCAGCTAGGCTATACTACCGTATGAGTGTTTGTCATTTTATCCAAAATATCTACTGCTCCTTTCGATTGATTATAATAAATAATAATTTCTGGTTTTTGGGCATGTTCATAAACAATACCAATATTGTCTGAATGATATATACTCGACAAGAGTAAAATATACTTCCTTTTTTAGGCACATAAGAGACAAGCGCAAATTTGAGAGTAAATCGAAAAAGTGGTTTTTTTTTTTCTAATAGGTAAAAATTCAGCTGGAATACATTTTTTATCTTTTCTAAAGTATCTTTTCCAATAAAAAATGGACTATTGAAACAGAAATTATGAGTCAGGTGAAAATTTCCGTAAAGAATATAAATATTTTTTTTTTGATCAATATCTTCATTGCTTGAATTTTCATTATTTTCTTCAGTAATGTGATCCTCTATACTGTATTTTTATTTTATTTATTTTTTTTTTAAGAATACTGTCTTTATCTTCGATAACATTTAAATCTCCTAGCTCTTTTCATTCTTTAGATATTTTGTTCAAAACAGACCATGTTGCAAAAACAACTTTATGGAACTCAGGGGACCTCAAAACGTGTATATCCATCAAAATCTCGACATTGAATTTTTGACATGAATACAATACTTTCTATATAATTACATATATAATTAAGAGAAAGTAAAAGCATTCTTGAATGTTATCAGAAGATATAATCTCAAAAATATAGAGAAGCTTTGAGATCCGAAAGTCGAGATGAAACTGACAGTTTTCTTGATTTTTTTCAAAATTAATAAAGAATTTGACAATATTTATTTTATTATTTAAAAAAGAACATGACAATTTTAAATATTTAAATACATAATACATAATAGGTTGTCATTCAAAGTGTTTTAAATACCCAGAAACCCCAAGGGCCTGGGAGGCCCTCCTTGTGACTTTGTGTTTGTAAATGGTTCGAAGAAAAAATAAGGCATAAGAAAATTTTTTTTTGAAAAACCCTTTAAAAATACCTTTATTATGAATAAATGGAGGAATACTAAAAACTTGAAATTTATAAGAAGCTTTTTCTGAGAGTTATTGAGAAAAAAAAACTGGAGTGACCGGGGCCTGAAAGGCCCTGGTTTTGCGTTCTAGGGTTAATTAATATTTATAAAATAACACATCTTGAAAATACATTTCAAAAGTATTTATTTATATAATTTTGGTGTACATTACAACTGAGTTGTAATTTTTTTGTATTTAACTCCTAGAATAAAAAACATTTTTTATGTTATAATTTTGTAAATTTGATTTTTTTTTCACATTATTTTCTTTATCCAAAGCATTCCTTTAAAATTATAAAAATTCCTGTCAAATTGTTTTTGACAAAAAAAAATCATTTTAAATTGAATTTATTTCAATCTACCACAGCTGGTCGGAACACAGGAGGATTTGGGCGTGTTGATTAATTAAAAAAATTTTTAATTATTTTTTTAATACTGGTACATGTTTAATTTTTATCAGGTCAAACGTATGCATTATCTTTTTACGTTTGACTCCTGAGAAAAATTTAACATGTATTTAAAAAATGATTAAAAATTTATTTTAATTAATCAACACGCTAAAAACCTGTGTTCCAGGGGGAGTGTAGCTGTGGCAGATTGAAATAAATTCAAGGTAAAACCAGAATGAAATAAAAAATAATTTTTTAAAATTACAAGAAATTTAATAAATTTAGTTTTAATAAAATATCCTTTAAAAATTACGGGAAATCCTGTCAATTTCGTTTCAACAAAATTTCCTTTAAAATTTAAGGAAATACTGTCAACTTCGTTTTAACAAAATTCCTTTTAAATTTAAAGGAAAAATGGTCAGTTTTTTTCAACAGGAAAACCTTTTAAAATTATAAGATGCACCTTCAATTTGGTTTTAACAAGGTATCCCATTGAATTGACGAGAAACCTCATTGACGCATTTTCATTACGGTTTCGGAATGAATTGAAGGGATTTCCATTGAATTTACAAGGTTTTTTTTTTCAGTGTACCAATCATTTGAAATAAATAGAGACGGGGTTCGAAAACATTAAATAAATTAAAACAAAATCATTTAATTTTCCCTATAAGACGGAATATAATTTTTTCGATCAAACAAAAAAAGAATAAAAATTATTGGAGCTTATTCAACGTACGTTTTTCATTACTCAAAATCTCTCTTTCTCCCCTTTCTAATCAAATATTATCTAAAACTCGTTAGAAAAATGAATTCAAGCTTCAGAAATAACAGAAATCACTTATATCCGGAGCCAGAGAAAAAATATTTGTTTCAAACTGATTGTTCATCTTTAAACCGAAAATTCTTAAGTGTCGTTCTGATTGGCGGATGAGTCAATATTATCCCGGGGTCGTATGATGGACGATGACAGGAGGGCAGGCAGGGGTCGCAAAACGAGAGACAGACAGACAGGAAAGACCATCAAAGCAGAAAGAGAGAGAGAGAGAGCAAACACAGGTGTAAAGAGAGAGAGGGGAGAGAGACATGGAGTGTCAACAAAAACCAAAATTGATCCACTCCCCCCCCTCCCTCCCCCCCGTAGAAAATCATGGAAACTTCTTCCTCAATCAACACCGATTGAAACAACAAACAGTCGGTCGGTTTACAGGGTTCGAAATAATTGGACGACTGCTATGCACACCTGTTGTTTAAATATTTACAATTCGCGTTTAATATAATGGCTATTATGCCTTTTAAGCAGCCATCGCGGGGGAGCGGGGTTTCAAGTTCAATATTAAATTTCCACAAAGCCGCACTACTCTTTTTGCATTTCTATGTAAAACTAATCTAATCAATTAAATTTTATACGTCGGATTGGTGTTCTAATTCGTTCTTTTGCATCTTCAATTATTTATTTTCAGTGCGCTTGGTATACGATATTTATTTTTTATAAATTTATCTTACATGCCTCTTTTCTTATGAAATAGTAAAACCTTTCATTATAATGGAGAACACTCATCCTCTTATATTTATTTTTTTAACATTAACACAGAGACACAGGTCTCGTTTCTTTTCTATTTTTCTAAATAATTTCAAGATTTTTACTTTCTCTTTCTCTTTATGTTAATATATATAGAGAGATTCATGTCAAAAATTCGATGCCGAGATTTTGATAGATATACACGACTGACTAAGAAGCTCAATGAGAAAGGCAGCCAGCAGAAACTTTTATTATCATTATTTCATCAATGTTTCGGCAGCGCCATCAAATATTTATTAATAGAGTATACTCTATTGTCTAATATATTAGACAAATTACAATTATGTTATATACAAAATGTGGTTATAAAATGCTTACGAAATAATTGTCGCAAATAAGATGGAGATCATAATGTATACACAAGAAATATTATTCACAAAACGTATTGTTGTGCATAGTATTTAGCAAATTTAACAATTGTATGTTATATTATTTAGGCTCAAGGTGAGAACGGTCCCAGAGGGGGGGCCAAGGGGGTCGTGACCCCCAATTCTTATGGTCTTTGTTACGCACACTTTGTTTCCCATTCACACAATCTTTTGGGAAACTTAGGCCATTTAAGACTTAAACGATACTTTTCATTTGATTATATATATATTTTTTGGGGTCCAGGCCCATTTATTTATACTATTAAAAAAAAAAAAAAAACAGTGACCCCCTCCTAAAATGTAAGGCTAGGACCGCCCTTGTTTAGGCTGTCCAGGTGAGTAACAGTTTTAATTTTTTACGCTGACCAAGATAGAAAGAATGCCTGGACCCCCAATTGGTATATTTACAAATAACGGTTATCGTTTAAAGTCTTATATGGCCTAAATTGCCGAAAAGACTATGTGAATGGAGTGTGAATGGGAAAAAGTGTGGGTGTTAAAAAAAAAAAAAAAAAAATGATGATGAACCGGCACATCTCTTTGGAAGATAATCAACAAATATTGGTATAGCCTACCATATTTTATTATATGGTTAAAAAAAACCAAATTTTTTTATAGTTAAATATAATTTCTAAATGCATATATTTGCATTTTAAGTGACAAACCCAGAAGAAACAGAAATTCTTTGATAATTAAAAAATAAATAATAAAAGACCAGAAGCGTTTTATCTAATTTTTAATATTCCCTTAAAAAAAACCATTTGAAATAAACGTAGTCTTTGATAAGATTCCAATAAATTTAATTTGAAAAAAATAAAATTAAGATTTATTTAATTACAACTTAAATTTATTTTCTCTGATAAAGTTTTTTATTTTATTTTATTTTTTTACTTTTGTTGTGGAAAATATTGTTGGAGCAAATAAAATAAAAAAACAAAAAAAGAGAACTAATTTTAATCTAATCTAAACACTGGACCCGTTTTATCTCTTGCTCATCTGGGGCCATCGGCCTGGGAACATCCAGGACACTCAGGGTGATTAGACACGAAAATAGATTGGGCTGGAATTTTTTATGCGCTTTTTTTTAATAAGATTATCTCTTTAAAATAATAATTAGGAAAATATGAATAAACATCAGCTATAAATAGAAGAAGAAAAGAGTTATAATAAAAAGTATTTTTTTATATTTAAATATTAAACTTGTTTATTCTTTTTTTTTTTTATTAATAATTGTAGAGCAGCATCAAATGCCAGCGAGAAGCGGGAAATATAATTATTTGACATCAAAAAGGCAGGTGCATTAGCGTGAAACACTTATAATTTAATCTACATGCTTATAGTTCAAGTTCAAAGAGAGCTAATATTTGTTTTTAAATAAATATAGCAGTTTTTAGTTAGATATTTAATACAATGTTATAATTGACCTTATATTGTAATTATTTATGACTTTTGGTAAGCAGGTATTTGTCATATTTACAGGCTCGAACAAATTTGTTTAAGCAAATTTCTGTAAATATCTCAATTTGATCAACTTTTGATAAGTGGTGAACTTTCTTTTCACTATACTTTGCTATCATATTGAGAAATTTTTTCTATTTGAACTATATACCGTAGGCTCTTGAATTTAAAAATATTTTACCTGGTATATGTCATCCTATGGACTTATTGAATGACCTGGTATATAATACGTTTGGTGAAGTTAGAGTTGGATCATTGAGGATAGGAGGAGCAGCCAATAAAAAGACTGTGTAGGTTCTAATCACCGGAGACGTTTCGGTTCTTTTGATTTAAGAGCCATCTTCTATCCGTAAATCAGAGATATTAAACAATAAACAAGATTCGAATTAACTTTGCAGCCAGGAAATTGAATAAAAAATCGTTTATTTTATTTTTTATTCGCCGACGTTTCGGTCGTGAATCAGGTTAAATATTGTTACAAATACTCTATCTTTGTTAAATTAAATGTCAATCATATACTATATATTTTTATTTAATATGTATGGGCCTGCAAAAATTATTAATTTAATATACTTAATTTTTTGAATGTTCATTCAACATCATTGAATCAGAGACTCTGAGCAAGCAAGTAGCCTAATTATTAATTTTTGTACATATTAAATAAAAATAAATGTATATGATTGTAATAGACATTAAAATACCTAAGATAGTGTATTTGTAACAATATTTGCCATGATTAAGGTCATGATTGACGACCGAAAAGTCGG
The DNA here is from genome assembly GCA_023213315.1 of Euborellia annulipes. NCBI lineage: Eukaryota > Metazoa > Arthropoda > Insecta > Dermaptera > Anisolabididae > Euborellia > Euborellia annulipes. Next base: position 9,413 of record JAKCPI010019695.1, read on the forward strand.
CGAATAAAAATTAAATAAAAGATTTTTTATTTAATTTCCTGGTTGCAAAGTTCATTCGGATTCTGTTTATTGCATAATATATCTAAATAAATATTGATATAACCAAGAAACAGCTCTCAGTAAACCTTCGAGAATTGGAAAATAAATATTGTTTAATTTATCTAATCTAAGGACTGAAGATGGCTCTTAAATCAAAAGAGCCGAAACGTCTCAGCTGATTAGAACCTGCACACAGAGTCTTTTTATTGGGTGCTCCTGCCCACAATTACCCATCTCTATATACATACACTGTACATCAGAGTCACTTCTTTGAATAAGAACTAGGTGAAGTTTGTATTAAATCAATAATAAACTCTTTTTGATTTTAAAGTCACACCTTATTTTATAGATTCTGATTTTTTTTAACACATCGATGAAAATTTATAAAAAAATTAATAGAAAGCCTAAAATAAAAGACCAATTTATAAACATGTCCAATTTATCATTGTTTATAGAGATGAGGGCGAAATAACGTTTCCGGGATAGCCTTCCATTCCCTCCCAGCCTTAGATTAGAAACCACCCCTTTGGAAGTGGTAATAATAGTAATAACAGTTTTCTCCATCGAGATGTTACTTCTTCATTCATAATCATCTCGTTTTATAGATGCAATTAATAAAATGTTTTTTTATTCATTAGAGCATTATTTCTCATCCCGTGTGACGCGAAAACACAAAAAAATGAACGTTCAGACATGAGAAATAAAAAAAAAAAAATTGGATATGACTATGAAGACGCCATCGGGCCTTGGTGTAGTGGCTAGCGTGTTGGCCATTTGTCCCAAGGGACGCGGGTTCGCATCCTGTCCCAGGCGACAAATTTATTTCGTAATTATATTGAGATGATGGCCGAACTATTATCAGATATGAGTAGGATGGCAGCGAGGAAATAAATCAGACAAAAATTTAATCAATCTTTATCTAATTTTATTTCGATTGCCGACGTTTCGGACGCTAATAGTTAACAAAATGCCCCCATCTGTATTTAATTAACTATCGATTGTCCTGAGGAAGGGCGCGATTTGCGTCCGAAACGTCGGCAATCGAAATAAAATTAGATAAAGATTGATTCAAAAAACTATGACGGCGAGATTATATTTAAAATTCAGGATTCGCAGGGACTTTGCGGCCAGGAGATTAAATAAAAAAAAATCTTTTGATTTAATTTTTATTTGCCGACGTTTCGGTCGCCAATCACGACCTTCATCAGAGCAAATATTGTCAATTATATTTAATATTGCCCTGGTGAAGGTCGTGATCCTGAGTAAATCTCCACAGCCATAAAACATCAATATATTTAAAATATTTTTGAATCCGGGGAAATCTTAGAAATTTTTGAGTCTCCCCATTTGGGGATTAGGCCCGGGTCTCTTGCTATCATCCTCTAAGACTGAAAAATTTTAATATTATTCCAAAGAATTCACCGTTGGCACTAGTTGAAACATTCTTAAATTAATTAAATCTCTCTTCCAATTATTGTATCAGGATATCAAATTTATTTTTTCATGATTCTAATAAATAAAAAAATATGTCAAATTTATTAAATATCTTACGAAAATAAAGTGGATACTACTACTTGTATTATCTCACACCGCTCGGAGCGAATTGACAAGACAAAGCGCAAGAAACGACAAACATAAAAAATAAAAGAAAAATAAATACAATCACCCTAAGGGAAAATATTATTCAACCTAAAATACAAATTGTTAATAATGTCGCGTCACGCATAAGGCATGGCCTCAATCTATTATTTTTTTGGCTTATTTAATGTCCGCCCCCCACCCCACCCCGCCCCCGATGCTTTTATCATAGATATGTTCCCTTATTGACAAGGGCTTATTTAACTTTCTTACAAGCAACTTCAGGGCATAATGAGTTTGCTCTCGAGACGACATTGTTTTCTCTAACCTTCTTCTTTATAAAAGAAGTCTTCATTGTGATAATGAAATTTCGATCTAGGAGGGTTTTGACGGATATTTTCAAGACTTTGACGAGTTTTGTCAATAAACAGAGGATTAAATTTAGAAAAATAAATATAAAAACGGAATATTTTTTAGCTCTTTCATTTATAGATTAGATATTAAGGTTAGTGATATTATGATGATGTGGGCGAAACCACTCACTTTCTTAAAACAAATTTTCATTCACAACGCATTTTTGCAAAAAAATATAGAGGCATAAGCAAATAAATACATGAATTAAATAGGGTAATAATTGAAAAAATAAAGTAATCTGGAGTGACTGTAGCACAGCACACAATTTTTTCTTAATTTCGGTAATTTAAGGGCGCATTCTGTACTTGTTTGCCAGAATATAAATACAAATCAAATTTTTAAGTATTAATTTTTAAAATTTTGTATTTAAAATAAATTCTTTTTTAAAAAAGGTATTTTTTTCAATCTCGAGGGGGGGTAATTACCTGCCCTTGATTCATTCAGACCTATGACTAGGTTCGATATATAATTCTTTATTAATGGATTTTTCTTCAATATAGAGTTGTTCAAAATTAAAAATTAGAAAATACTTTTAAAAGGAAAATTGCTTAACGGGTGATTCCTCCGAAAACGCATATTTTCAGTGCTGAAATTTTTAACTTTATACTTTTATGAAATAAATCAAAGAAAGGTAGTTATGTTTAGTACTTGGCATCAATATGTAATATAAAAGTAATGGTCAAGCTCATTAAGCACTATTTCTATTTTTTAAGCTAATAATAGTAGTACATGATGTTTTCTAGGAAAATAATTTTTCACAGATGAGGTTAG
>JAKCPI010019696.1:0-12552 GCA_023213315.1 Euborellia annulipes
TTCCCATTCACACAATCTTTTCGGCAACTTAGGCCATTTAAGACTTAAACGATACTTATATTTGATTAATATATATTTATTGGGGTCCAGGCCCATTTATTTATACTATTAAAAAAAAAAAAAAACAGTGACCCCCCCCAAAATGTAAGGCTAGGACCGCCCTTGTTTAGGCTGTCCAGGTGAGTAACAGTCTCAAACGCTGACCAAGATAGAAAGAATGCCTGGACCCCCAATTGGTATATTTACAAATAACGGTTTTCGTTTAAAGTCTTATATGGCCTAAATTGCCGAAAAGACTGTGTGAATGGGGGAAAAAAGTGTGTGTTAAAAAAAAAAAAAAAAAAAAAAAAAAAAAAAAAATGATGATGAACCGGGACATCTCTTTGGAAGATAATCAACAAATATTGGTATAGACCTACCATATTTTATATTATATGTTTAAAAAAAAACCAAATTTTTTATAGTTAAATATAATTTCTAAATGCATATATTTGCATTTTAAGTGACAAACCCAGAAGAAACAGAAATTCTTTGATAATTAAAAAATAAATAATAAAAGACCAGAAGCTTTTATCTAATTTTTAATATTCCCTTAAAAAAAACCATTTGAAATAAACGTAGTCTTTGATAAGATTCCAATAAATTTAATTTGAAAAAAATAAAATTAAGATTTATTTAATTACAACTTAAATTTATTTTCTCTGATAAAGTTTTTTATTTTATTTTATTTTTTTACTTTTGTTGTGGAAAATATTGTTGGAGCAAATAAAATAAAAAAACAAAAAAAGAGAACTAATTTTAATCTAATCTAAACACTAGACCCGTTTTATCTCTTGCTCATCTGGGGCCATCGGCCTGGGAACATCCAGGACACTCAGGGTGATTAGACACGAAAATAGATTGGGCTGGAATTTTTTATGCGCTTTTTTTTAATAAGAATATCTCTTTAAAATAATAATTAGGAAAATATGAATAAACATCAGCTATAAATAGAAAAAAAGAGTTATAATAAAAAGTATTTTTTTATATTTAAATATTAAACTTGTTTTATTCTTTTTTTTTTTTTTTATTAATAATTGTAGAGCAGCATCAAATGCCAGCGAGAAGCGCGAAATATTATATAATTATTTGACATCAAAAAGGCAGGTGCATTAGCGTGAAACACTTATAATTTAATCTACATGCTTATAGTTCAAGTTCAAAGAGAGCTAATATTTGTTTTTAAATAAATATAGCAGTTTTTAGTTAGATATTTAATACAATGTTATAATTGACCTTATATTGTAATTATTTATGACTTTTGGTAAGCAAGTATTTGTCATATTTACAGGCTCGAACAAATTTGTTTAAGCAAATTTCTGTAAATATCTCAATTTGATCAACTTTTGATAAGTGGTGAACTTTCTTTTCACTATACTTTGCTATCATATTGAGAAATTTTTTCTATTTGAACTATATACCGTAGGCTCTAATTTAAACTTTGAATTTAAAAATATTTTACCTGGTATATGTCATCCTACGGACTTATTGAATGACCTGGTATATAATATGTTTGGTGAAGTTAGAGTTGGATCATTGAGGATAGGAGGAGCAGCCAATAAAAAAGACTGTGTAGGTTCTAATCACCGGAGACGTTTCGGTTCTTTTGATTTAAGAGCCATCTTCTATCCGTAAATCAGAGATATTAAACAATAAACAAGATCCGAATTAACTTTGCAGCCAGCAAATTGAATAAAAAATCGTTTATTTTATTTTTTATTCGCCGACGTTTCAGTCGTGAATCAGGGTCAAATATTGTTACAAATACTCTATCTTTCGTTAAATTAAATGTCAATCATATACTATATATTTTTATTTAATATGTATGGGCCTGCAAAAATTATTAATTTAATATACTTAATTTTTTGAATGTTCATTCAACATCATTGAATCAGAGACTCTGAGCAAGCAAGTAGCCTAATTATTAATTTTTGTACATATTAAATAAAAATAAATGTATATGATTGTAATAGACATTAAAATACCTAAGATAGTGTATTTGTAACAATATTTGCCATGATTAAGGTCATGATTGACGACCGAAAAGTCGGCGAATAAAAATTAAATAAAATATTTTTTATTTAATTTGTTGGTTGCAAAGTTCATTCGGATTCTGTTTATTGCATAATATATCTAAATAAATATTGATATAACCAAGAAACAGCTCTCAGTAAACCTTCGAGAATTGGAAAATAAATATTGTTTAATTTATCTAATCTAAGGACTGAAGAAGGCTCTTAAATCAAAAGAGCCGAAACGTCTCAGCTGATTAGAACCTGCACACAGAGTCTTTTTATTGGCTGCTCCTGCCCACAATTACCCATCTCTATATACATACACTGTACATCAGAGTCACTTCTTTGAATAAGAGCTAGGTGAAGTTTGTATTAAATCAATAATAAACGCTTTTTGATTTTAAAGTCACACCTTATTTTAAAGATTCTGATTTTTTTTTACACATCGATGAAAATTTATAAAAAAATTAATAGAAAGCCTAAAATAAAAGACCAATTTATAAACATGTCCAATTTATCATTGTTTATAGAGATGAGGGCGAAATAACGTTTCCGGGATAGCCTTCCATTCCCTCCCAGCCTTAGATTAGAAACCACCCTCTTTGGAAGTGGTAATAATAGTAATAACAGTTTTCTCCATCGAGATGTTACTTCTTCATTCATAATCATCTCGTTTTATAGATGCAATTAATAAAATGCTTTTTTATTCATTAGAGCATTATTTCTCATCCTGTGTGACGCGAAAACACAAAAAAATGAACGTTCAGACATGAGAAATAAAAAAAAAAAATTGGATATGACTATGAAGACGCCATCGGGCCTTGGTGTAGTGGCTAGCGTGTTGGCCATTTGTCCCAAGGGACGCGGGTTCGCATCCTGTCCCAGGCGACAAATTTATTTCGTAATAATATTGAGATGATGGCCGAACTATTATCAGATATGAGTAGGATGGCAGCGAGGAAATAAATCAGACAAAAAATTTTAATCAATCTTTATCTAATTTTATTTCGATTGCCGACGTTTCGGACGCTAATAGTTAATAAAATGCCCCCATCTGTATTTAATTAACTATCGATTGTCCTGAGGAAGGGCGCGATTTGCGTCCGAAACGTCGGCAATCGAAATAAAATTAGATAAAGATTGATTAAAAAAACTATGACGGCGAGATTATATTTAAAATTCAGGATTCGCAGGGACTTTGCGGCCAGGAGATTAAATAAAAAAATCTTTTATTTAATTTTTATTTGCCGACGTTTCGGTCGCCAATCACGACCTTCATCAGAGCAAATATTGTCAATTATATTTAATATTGCCCTGGTGAAGGTCGTGATCCTGAGTAAATCTCCACAGCCATAAAACATCAATATATTTAAAATATTTTTGAATCCGGGGAAATTTTAGGAATTTTTGAGTCTCCCCATTTGGGGATTAGGCCCGGGTCTCTTCATATCATCCTCTAAGACTGGAAAATTTTAATTTATTCCAAAGAATTCACCGTTGGCACTAGTTGAAACATTCTTAAATTAATTAAATTCTCTTCCAATTATTGTATCAGGATATCAAATTTATTTTTCATGATTCTAATAAATAAAAAAATATATCAAATTTATTAAATATCTTACGAAAATAAAGTGGATACTACTACTTGTATTATCTCACACCGCTCGGAGCGAATTGACAAAGAGACAAAGTGCGAGAGATGACAAATATAAAAAAAAAAAAAGAAAATAAATAATAATCACCCTAAGGGAAAATATTTATCAACCGAAAATACAAAATTGTTAATAATGTCGCGCGTCACGCATAAGGCATGGCCTCAATCTATTATTTTTTTGCCCGCTTAATGTCCGCCCCCACCCCCCACCCCCGCCCCCGATGCTTTTATCAAGGGCTGATGTTCCCTTATTGGACAAGGGCTTATTTAACTTTCTTACAAGCAACTTCAGGGCATAATGAGTTTGCTCTCGAGACGACATTGTTTTTCTAACCTTCTTTATAAAAGAAGTCTTCTATTGTGATAATGAAATTTTCGATCTAGAGGGTTTTGACGGATATTTTCAAGACTTTGACGAGTTTTGTCAATAAACAGAGAGGATTAATTTTAGAAAAATAAATATAAAAACGGAATATTTTTTTAGCCTTTCATTTATAGATTATTATTATGATTAGGTGATATTATGATGTGGGCGAACCACTCACTTTCTTAAAACAAATTTTCATTCACAAATTCACTTCTTGCAAAAAAATATAGAGCACTGCATAAACAAATAAATACATGAATTAAATAGGTAATATTTGAAAAAAATAAAGTAATCTGGAGTGACTGGTCGCACAGCACACAATTTTTTCTTAATTTCGGTAATTTAAAGGCGCATTCTGTACTTGTTTGCCAGAATATAAATACAAATCAAATTTTTAAGTATTAATTTTTAAAATTTTACATTAAAAATAAATTTTTATTTTTTTTAAAAAGGTATTTTTTTCAAATCTGAGGGGGGGGGGGGGTAATTACCCGCCCTTGATCCTATTCAGGACCTATGATCGAATATAATTTTTTATTAATGGATTTTTCTTCAATATAGAGTTGTTCAAAATTAAAAAATTGAAAAATACTTTTAAAAGGAAAATTGCTTAACGGGTGATTCCTCCGAAAACGCATATTTTCAAAGTGCTTTGCAATTTTTAACTTTATACTTTTATGAAATATAAATCAAAGAAAGGTAATTATGTTTAGTACTTGGCATCAATATGTAATATAAAAGTAATGGTCAAGCTCATTAAGCACTATTTCTATTTTTTAAGCTAATAATAGTAGTACATGATGTTTTCTAGGAAAATAATTTTTCACAGATGAGGTTAGAAGCATGCAAAAAGGATATTTGGAAAGTAAAACAGCTGTCTAAACAAGTACACCAGCGACTATCACGATTTAAATGTTGTTAAATACTTTTATCATGACCACAGACCTGATGACTTGAGGTTTACACTTTAACTTTACTTGGGAAATTTCTAAAAAAACTGGCAACACACTAATAATCACAACAGATCAACTCTGTCTGAATCCAAGATGACTTCCCTTCTTCTCCAAAAGGTACTGCTGGAGTCAAACGAGAGACTAGTATTTTTACCTATAAAATCAAGTGTGTCCACGGACATGATGTTGAATCCTGTGACACTATACCACTGGTTATAAAAGTGAATCAAATTATTTTTATAAATATGATCACTTCAATATCTTAATTGTTTTTACTTAAATTATTTGAATTATAATTTGTTTCCTCAAATTTAATTAAATATAAATCAAAAATTCTAGTTCTTGAAAGTCATGTTGAACTATTAAAGTTGATTACTTACTTTTATTTTTGTTAATATTAGCTGTAGTTTTCAAAAATATACAACAATATAACTTAAGTAGTATTTAACAAAAAAAAGACCTGTGACTAGTTAATATGCTTTTTCATAGGAATGACCCATACAGTCCTGGGTGAGTGCTATTATCTATAATAGGCCTACACATTAAGATTTTTCATCTAAAAAAGATTTAAAAAAAAATCCCCGATAAAAAAAGTTGTAGATATCAGGGGGGGGGGTCAAACTCGGTTTGTTTACATTTTTTCATTCCAAGGGAGTGACGTCATGGAGCTCCTCTTTTGTAAAAGATCTTTCGGAACAAACCATTTATAAATATTTATATACGATATATTATTAATAAAGCAGAATAAATACCAGGGTCTAAAATTAGTTTAATCAGAAACTATAAAATTTGCAAACAAAACAAAATGAATGTGAACTAGGTTATAGGCAGTCAACAATGCTGCCACATAGAAAAATACAAGCAAGGAGGAGCTTCATGACGTGGACCAATCAAAAACTGTGACCGGAAAATTGTTTATTTACTAGTTTCTGGCCAACCTGTGTATTTTAAAGACCTTGGTAGATATCTCGTTTAATTAACTTTATTAAGAAAAAATTTCTCAAAAAAAAAAAAATAATCTATTAAAAAAACCAAGTAAAATTTTATTTTTATTAAAATAATTACTCTAATTAATGAAAGTTATTTTCCTTTTAATTTGACCAGTAATTAACCTTATTAGGTGCTGCAAGTGGAAAAAGCTCTCTCTCCCTCTTCATAAGCGCCCTTTGTCTTTGTACCAATTAACTAATTAAGTTTGAATCCTTTTTCTCCAATGACATAATGAAATTGGAAAGTTGCTGTTGATCTAAGATCCCAGTGCAATGTCAAATGGATACTCGGAGATAGTACGTGTAGTGTCCATTTGGAAACCCAAAGAAAAAAAAATCCTCTCTTCTATCCCCTGCTGTTTGAACTAATCAAACTTTTGGACCTTCTTCTTTTATTTATCTCGGACCTATATTTACAAGTTAAATTGGAAAAAAGCTCACGTGTGACGTCATAGATTATTCTTTTAGGGAACGATTTATTATGTGGGATTGGAAAACAAACTAAAAACTATTAAAAGTCGAAATTAGAGATGTATGTTTTGATAAGGGCACGTTATTTAATTAAAAAATAAATGGACCAGCCATCGAAATGGGACGCTAAAGAGATAAATTTTATTTTCTTTTTTTATTTTGAATGATGTTCTTACTATCTTAAAAACTAATGTATCAATATACATATTGAATTACAAAGTCATCTTATCGGTCACGCTCTCTGGTATTAGAACAATTAATAGATCCAATCAATTAAAACATTAACTTAGAGACGTCTTGGTAAGCTTTATAAAATTAATTAAAATTTTACTCTCATTAACTACTAGCTTAAGCCATTTGGTATCCAAATGCCTTAAGTAAAATCATCGACTGCCTGGGGTCCACCCGCGACTTTGGTATCGGGGTTAACACGCTAACCCCCACCCAAGCCCCGAGGGCAGAATTCAAGATATAATTTTTTTTTTTACTTAAAAAAAACAATTACACTTTTTCTCATCACACACATACACACAGTCTTGTCGGCAATTCAGGCCATGTTAAGACTCCGCTGTATGTGATTAATATACCTATTGAGGGTCCAGGCATTTCTATTTAAGCCATCTGCTATCCAAATGGCTTAAATAAAATCATCGGACTACCTGGGGTCCAAACGTCGCGCTTTTGGTATACGAAGGTTGACACGCTATCCCCTACTCCAAGCCCCGGGGGCAGAATGTAATATTAATTTTTTTTTTTAGAATAAAAAACATTCACACTTCTCATTCCACCACCTCCCACAATTACACGCTTTGGCAGCTCAGGCCATATAAGACATTTAGATAACGTTATTTATGATTTATATATTAGGGTCCAGGCATTTCTATTTAAGCCATCTGCGTATCCAAATGGCTTAAATAAAATCATTAGGCTGCCTGAGGTCCGAACTGTCGCGTTTGGAATAAAAGGTAGGCACGCTATCTACTACTCCATGGCCCGGGGGCGATATAAAATTTATACAGTTGAGAGAATATTTATATTTTGTTACCAAAGAAACCATTTCAATAAGTGAGATGTGGAGGAAACTATTTCTCCTATCTTTTCTATGAAGTACAAGAGTAAAGTGTGCTTCAAACAATTTTGAGAGCAAATGAGAATATATATTTTAAAAGAGCATCTAAAAAAATTGATTTTTTGAATTTTAATCAAAATCGTTAGAGCGAATTTTGAGAAAATCGAAAAAAAAACAACTCTTTGACCGATTTGATTAAAAGTCTATTTTCACGCCTCAGAGGGGGGAGGGGTGCCTAACTTAAATATAAAACTTCAACCTCCTAGATCTTATCGTAAAGAAATTAATAAGGTGTAAATTTGTATAAAAATATTCTGTTATTCTCGACTTCTTGACAATGTCTTTCTTCTAGCTCTGAAAAGGGTCCTTACCCAGACCGAAACGTTAACCTACAAAGAATAAATGAAAAAATTAAAAGCTGCATTCCCTAGTAAAAATGATTAAGGGTGCGCGTCTCGGAAAACCGTTAAAACACGATTGACTCGAGGGGCACGAGATGGCGTTAGTGTTCCCCATTGGAATACACGCAACTTGTCCCATTTTATTCTAGACTTTCCAGCTAATTAATTAAAGGCAAAAAATTAATTATTTTTTAACACAATGATTACTAATTTAATTATTTACAACTTATAGAGCTCCTTTTTTTAAAATATCATTTAATTAATGCAATTAATCTAAAAAAAAATTTTTTTTTTCGAAAATCAAAAAAAGGGCTTCTATTATTTGTAGATATTTTAAATAGCTTTAATTTTAAAAAATTTGAGGTCGATAGCTTGAAAATTGTGGCCGCTGGAAAGTCCCGAAATTAGCACCTCGAGAACGCGCACCTTAAAAATGATCAGGGGGATCCACCACCGCCCGCAGCAGGTCTGCATGGTGAACTTTTAGAGACACACAGGGATCCACACGCCCACACCAGGGACACATACTTTCTTTTAGCCACTTTCTATCTACTGTGTGTGTCCTTGGTGCGGGGTGTATATCCCTTTTCTTATAAGGGGACCATGTGTATCCCTAAAGGTTCCTATGTACAGACCTGCTGCGGGCGTGTGGATCCCCCAATCATTTTTAATCATTTTTACTCGTGTTTTTCTTCTCTTTAAAATATTGTAATATACTGTTTAAATAGAAAACATTTTAGTTTATTTATTATATTATTTATTTATTTATTTATTTATTTAAATCAAATTATATTTTTTTAAATTTAAATTTCCGTCCCTATTTTCTTCATTTTAATTGAAATAAATTTTAGGGGATCGCTTGGGACGGGAAGCGAATCCTTGATCCTTGTAGTACAAGAGACGAGTACTCTACCAGTGGCAGTCCAGGAGAATAGTGAATTACTATTAAAGTTTTTTAAATGGTGACACACCTGTCTCTCTTCTCTATAGCCAACTATTACAAATATTTCTAGTCATATCACCACCTAAATAAACAACAATGTATATTTAGTGTTATTATTACTCTATTTGTCTCCAGGCTACTGTGTATAACGAGAAAAAAAAATTTTAATTTCAAAGCTATGTAATACGTCATCTCTCATAAATAAATACTCTTATTATATTATATTATTCTGAAATAAAATGAACCAAAAGTAAACAGTATCTCTAAATAATTATACATTAACTGTTTTTTATTTTATTAGGGAAATCAAATTGCCGGTGCCAAATGTTTCGTTTGCTGTTTGCAAAGCGTCTCTCTGTCAGTGTGTGTGCGTGTGTGTGTGTGTCGGTCGATGCAGATGGAACATGTCAACATTTATTTTATAGACAATGCAAATAACATTGAAAATTGATTCGCCTTTAACGGTAAAGAATCTTGTTTAAGTTTGTTAAACATATCCCCCCCCCTGAGGGGGACAAAACAGCCCCTTCTTTTACTTACTTTGCAAACTCCCTCCCCCCCCACTATTCACCCTTAGCCCTTCTGCCCAGGGGGCGATTTGGCAGCGAAATACACAACATTTTAGATAATATTTCTTTCTTCTTCTTTATTTTTATTTTTTTCATTATCTTTTTTGTTTGATTAAGACTTCCATACCAAATATAGGTATTATATTTGAATATATAACCAGCGCACAGACCTTTTTTTTTTTTAATTTTATTTTGAATAAAACATAAGTTTACGTTCTAATATAAATATTTCATTTGCACGAATAAACAAATAACAGAATAAGAGGAAAATGAAAAACTTAATCATAAGCTTTTCATATAAAAGCATTTTTTTTTTTTTTTAATTAAATTAAAAAAAAAAATTATTGACACCAAATTTATTCATGTGCCAACTAAAAGTTTTAATTATTACTTTCTCTTACCTATATATGTTAATATATAGAGAGAAAGTATTGGATTCATAACAAAAATTCGATGTCGAGATTTTGATGGAAATACACGTTCGACTCCCGGCGGCACACCCTTACTTTTTTCTGATATATGAATTAATATAAATATTTAATTCGATTGTTTTAAAAAGGAGGTGTTTTGAGGACAAAAAAACCTTGTTGAAATTGCTATTAGAAAATCACAATTATTTCACATTTCAACAAGGTTTTTTTATCCTCAAAATACCTCCTTTTTAATACAATCGAATTATAACAATCAGGACTACGTCATTTTTCAACTCTCTCCTATGTATATATGTAATATATATATAGAGAGAAAGTATTGGATTCATGTCGAAATCGATGTCGAGATTTTGATGGATCTTCACGTTTTGAGGCCCCTGAATCCAAAAAAGTGGTTTTCGCGACATAGGTGTGTGTGTGTGTGTGTGTGTGTGTGTGTGTGTGTGTGTGTGTGGGTGGGGTGGGTGTGTGGGGTGTGTGTGTGTGTGTGTGTGTGTGTGTGTGTGTGTGTGTGTGTGTGTGTGTGTGTGTGTGTGTGTGTGTGTGTGTGTGTGTGTGTGTGTGTGTGTGTGTGTGTGTGTGTGTGTGTGTGTGTGTGTGTGTGTGTGTGTGTGTGTGTGTGTGTGTGTGTGTGTGTGTGAGTCTGTGTTAATTTTAAGCATGAAGGAATTGAGCTACGGGTGAAATTTTATATTTAAGTTAAACACTCTCGGGACCGGAAAAAATAAGCTTTAATCAAAATCGGCCAAAGTGTACTAGTACTTTATATGACTTTTCAGTTTTTTTCGATTTTCTCAAAATTTGCTCCAACGATTTTTTTTAAAATTCAAAAATCAATTATTTTTTAGATGCTCTTTAAAATGTATATTCTCATTTTTGCGATTGAAATCTTCTGAAGACCACTTTACTCCTGTATTTCATAGAAAAGATAGGAGAAATGGTTGCCATGGTAACAAAATATAAATATTTTCCCATACTTATAAATTTTACATCTTGAATTCATATGTTCCGTACTGTCAGGAACTAAATATATGTCGACACAAAAAAATCTGGTGTGACAAGCACAGTACACTACTTTCGATTACCGAAGGTAAGAGAAAGTTGTGCTGTGCGCCAGTCCACCGAATTTTATAAATATTTAATTATATAAATCCCCCTCGTTGCTTACATACGCGATGAATATAATAACTTAAATATTGTAAATGTAATTTCTTATTTAAATTTTTTTCTTTTTGATTTTCCCTAATCAGCAATTAATTTTAATCTTAATTTTTTTAAGTGATTATATAACCTACTAAAGGTTAAAAATAACACAATCATTGTGAGAATATATATTTTGGTGTAATATTCATTTTAATGAAGCTATTTACCTGATGCCTGGTGAATATTATTGAGAAAGATGAATAAATAAATCCGGAGCTGATGTTCAGGCAAATTTATTTGGTTTAATTCCTTCCGCTATAAGTCAACGTTTCGGGGCCAAGACGGCTCCTTCTTCAGGACCATGCGGTGTCAAAAAACAATTTGCCCTCAATATTGTCATAAATGCTGTGGTTACTTTCGCTACATTGTTTTTTTGACACCGCATGGTCCTGAAGAAGGAGCCATTTTGGCTCGAAACGTTAACTTATAGCGGAAGGAATTAAACCAAATAAATTTGCCCGAACATCAGCTCGGAATTTATTTATTTATCTTTATCGATACGTTTGACTAATAAAATTGTCCAAGTTGCCCCTAATTTACGGTATATCAAATACGCAAAGTGCAAGTGACTTATTGCACTGAAACGTAATTCGCCACATTTAGTTCGCCCCATTAGAGTCTGCCCTCAGACTTCTTCTCACCATTTTGGTTGCAGCAATCACAAATATGCTAATTCTTTCACCTCATGGTTGTTATCAAGATTCATTCCAAGGGCGGATCCAGGGGTGTTTCTGGGGGGTAATCTGGTGTGACTGGTCGCACAACACACAATTTTTTCTTAATTTCGGTAATTTAAAGGCGCATTCTGTACGTGTTTGCCAGAATATAAATACAAATCAAATTTTTAAGTATTAATATTTAAAATTTTTACATTAAAAATAAATTTTTTTGCGAAAAAAAGTATTTTTTTTTTATCACGAAGGGGGGGTAATTACCCTTTTTATTTGTATCCACCCTTGATTCATTCCTCTTTTAATAAACAGCCATTTTGTAAAGTCAGATTCCTTTGTAATAATAAGTTGTATTCGAAATAAAAAGGTAATTTTGCAGCTATTTTTATAAAAGAAAAATCCCTATGGGTGGGAAATAAATAATGAATAAAATTCTAATGCCTCTTTCTAATGTTCCTTCCCTTTAGAAATAGACATAATTTTCATATTATCTATACTATAATGTCCTTTTTTTATTTTTATCCTTTTATCGTTTTTAAATCCTAAATATTGTTCTGCTCAATTAATGAGCTTCCGACTTATTTAAAGATGTTACAGAGATTAAGCTTTTTATTTTATAGAGAAGCTGTTCCCCCTGGGGAGGGTTAAAAGGTCAAAAGAGCTCCCCTTCAGCATGAGTCTGCGTTTTCATGTTAAAAGACCGTGGAGTGGGAGAGAGAGAAGTATACCAAAAAGTAATCCTTTTAAAATTGATTCAGGTTCAAAGTTCGCCGAGGG
>JAKCPI010019697.1:0-10679 GCA_023213315.1 Euborellia annulipes
AAATGCTTACGAAATAATTGTCGCAAATAAGATAGAGAACATAATGTATACACAAGAAATATTATTCACAAAACGTTTTGTTGTGCATAGTATTTAGCAAATTTAACAATTGTATGTTATATTATTTAGGCTCAAGGGCGGTCCCAGAGGGGGGTCAAGGGGGTCGTGACCCCCCCAAATCTTTTTTTTTAACACACACTTTTTTCCCATTCACACAATCTTTCGGCAACTTAGGCCATTTAAGACTTAAACGATACTTATATTTGATTAATATATTTATTGGGGTCCAGGCCCATTTATTTATACTATTAAAAAAAAAAAAAACAGTGACCCCCCCCAAAATGTAAGGCTAGGACCGCCCTTGTTTAGGCTGTCCAGGTGAGTAACAGTCTCAAACGCTGACCAAGATAGAAAGAATGCCTGGACCCCCAATTGGTATATTTACAAATAACGGTTTTCGTTTAAAGTCTTATATGGCCTAAATTGCCGAAAAGACTGTGTGAATGGGAAAAAAAGTGTGTGTTAAAAAAAAAAAAAAAAAAAAAAATGATGATGAACCGGGACATCTCTTTGGAAGATAATCAACAAATATTGGTATAGACCTACCATATTTTATATTATATGTTTAAAAAAAACCAAATTT
The DNA here is from genome assembly GCA_023213315.1 of Euborellia annulipes. Lineage (NCBI taxonomy): Eukaryota > Metazoa > Arthropoda > Insecta > Dermaptera > Anisolabididae > Euborellia > Euborellia annulipes. The sequence continues at coordinate 644 of JAKCPI010019697.1, forward strand.
TTTATAGTTAAATATAATTTCTAAATGCATATATTTGCATTTTAAGTGACAAACCCAGAAGAAACAGAAATTCTTTGATAATTAAAAAATAAATAATAAAAGACCAGAAGCGTTTTATCTAATTTTTAATATTCCCTTAAAAAAAAACCATTTGAAATAAACGTAGTCTTTGATAAGATTCCAATAAATTTAATTTGAAAAAAATAAAATTAAGATTTATTTAATTACAACTTAAATTTATTTTCTCTGATAAAGTTTTTTATTTTATTTTATTTTTTTTTACTTTTGTTGTGGAAAATATTGTTGGAGCAAATAAAATAAAAAAAAAAAAACAAAAAAAAGAGAACTAATTTTAATCTAATCTAAACACTGGACCCGTTTTATCTCTTGCTCATCTGGGGCCATCGGCCTGGGAACATCCAGGACACTCAGGGTGATTAGACACGAAAATAGATTGGGCTGGAATTTTTTATGCGCTTTTTTTTAATAAGATTATCTCTTTAAAATAATAATTAGGAAAATATGAATAAACATCAGTTATAAATAGAAAAGTTAGTTATAATAAAAAGTATTTTTTATATTTAAATATTAAACATGTTTATTCTTTTTTTCTTTTTTTTTTATTAATAATTGTAGAGCAGCATCAAATGCCAGCGAGAAGCGCGAAATATAATATAATTATTTGACATCAAAAAGGCAGGTGCATTAGCGTGAAACACTTCATAATTTAATCTACATGCTTATAGTTCAAATTCAAAGAGAGCTAATATTTGTTTTTTAAATAAATATAGCAGTTTTTAGTTAGATATTTAATACAATGTTATAATTGACTTTATATTGTAATTATTTATGACTTTTGGTAAGCGGGTATTTGTCATATTTACAGGCTCGAACAAATTTGTTTAAGCAAATTTCTGTAAATATCTCAATTTGATCAACTTTTGATAAGTGGTGAACTTTCTTTTCACTATACTTTGCTATCATATTGAGAAATTTTTTCTATTTAACTATATACCGTAGGCTCTAATTTAAACTTTGAATTTAAAAATATTTTACCTGGTATATGTCATCCTACGGACTTATTGAATGACCTGGTATATAAATGTTTGGTGAAGTTAGAGTTGGATCATTGAGGATAGGAGGAGCAGCCAATAAAAAGACTGTGTAGGTTCTAATCACCGGAGACGTTTCGGTTCTTTTGATTTAAGCGCCATTTTCAATCCGTAAATCAGAGATATTAAACAATAAACAAGATCCGAATTAACTTTGCAGCCAGCAAAATTGAATAAAAAATCGATTATTTTATTTTTATTCGCCGACGTTTCGGTCGTGAATCAGGATGGATAGTGTTACAAATACTCTATCTTTCGTTAATTTTAATGTCAATCATATACTATATATTTTTATTTAATATGTATGGGCCTGCAAAAATTATTAATTTAATATACTTAATTTTTTGAATGTTCATTCAACATCATTGAATCAGAGACTCTGAGCAAGCAAGTAGCCTAATTATTAATTTTTGTACATATTAAATAAAAATAAATGCATATGATTGTAATAGACATTAAAATACCTAAGATAGTGTATTTGTAACAATATTTGGCATGATTAAGGTCATGATTGACGACCGAAAAGTCGGCGAATAAAAATTAAATAAAATATTTTTTATTTAATTTGTTGGTTGCAAAGTTCATTCGGATTCTGTTTATTGCATAATATATCTAAATAAATATTGATATAACCAAGAAACAGCTCTCAGTAAACCTTCGAGAATTGGAAAATAAATATTGTTTAATTTATCTAATCTAAGGACTGAAGAAGGCTCTTAAATCAAAAGAGCCGAAACGTCTCAGCTGATTAGAACCTGCACACAGAGTCTTTTTATTGGGTGCTCCTGCCCACAATTAGCCATCTCTATATACATACACTGTACATCAGAGTCACTTCTTTGAATAAGAACTAGGCGAAGTTTGTATTAAATCAATAATAAACTCTTTTTGATTTTAAAGTCACACCTTATTTTAAAGATTCTGATTTTTTTAACACATCGATGAAAATTTATAAAAAAATTAATAGAAAGCCTAAAATAAAAGACCAATTTATAAACATGTCCAATTTATCACTGTTTATAGAGATGAGGGCGAAATAACGTTTCCGGGATAGCCTTCCATTCCCTCCCAGCCTTAGATTAGAAACCACCCTCTTTAGAAGTGGTAATAATAGTAATAACAGTTTTCTCCATCGAGATGTTACTTCTTCATTCATAATCATCTCGTTTTATAGATGCAATTAATAAAATGCTTTTTATTCATTAGAGCATTATTTCTCATCCTGTGTGACGCGAAAACACAAAAAAATGAACGTTCAGACATGAGAAATAAAAAAAAAAATTGGATATGACTATGAAGACGCCATCGGGCCTTGGTGTAGTGGCTAGCGTGTTGGCCATTTGTCCCAAGGGACGCGGGTTCGCATCCTGTGCCAGGCGACAAATTTATTTCGTAATAATATTGAGATGATGGCCGAACTATTATCAGATATGAGTAGGATGGCAGCGAGGAAATAAATCGGACAAAAATTTTAATCAATCTTTATCTAATTTTATTTCGATTGCCGACGTTTCGGACGCTAATAGTTAATAAAATGCCCCCATCTGTATTTAATTAACTATCGATTGTCCTGAGGAAGGGCGCGATTTGCGTCCGAAACGTCGGCAATCGAAATAAAATTAGATAAAGATTGATTAAAAAACTATGACGGCGAGATTATATTTAAAATTCAGGATTCGCAGGGACTTTGCGGCCAGGAGATTAAATAAAAAAATCTTTTATTTAATTTTTATTTGCCGACGTTTCGGTCGCCAATCACGACCTTCATCAGAGCAAATATTGTGAATTATATTTAATATTGCCCTGGTGAAGGTCGTGATCCTGAGTAAATCTCCACAGCCATAAAACATCAATATATTTAAAATATTTTTGAATCCGGGGAAATTTTAGAAATTTTTGAGTCTCCCCATTTGGGGATTAGGCCCGGGTCTCTTCATATCATCCTCTAAGACTGGAAAATTTTAATTTATTCCAAAGAATTCACCGTTGGCACTAGTTGAAACATTCTTAAATTAATTAAATTCTCTTCCAATTATTGTATCAGGATATCAAATTTATTTTTCATGATTCTAATAAATAAAAAAATATGTCAAATTTATTAAATATCTTACGAAAATAAAGTGGATACTACTACTTGTATTATCTCACACCGCTCGGAGCGAATTGACAAAGAGACAAAGTGCGAGAAATGACAAATATAAAAAAAAAAAAATAAATAATAATCACCCTAAGGGAAAATATTTATCAACCGAAAATACAAAATTGTTAATAATGTCGCGCGTCACGCATAAGGCATGGCCTCAATCTATTATTTTTTTGGGCGCTTAATGTCCGCCCCCACCCCCACCCCCGCCCCCGATGCTTTTATCAAGGGCTGATGTTCCCTTATTGGACAAGGGCTTATTTAACTTTCTTACAAGCAACTTCAGGGCATAATGAGTTTGCTCTCGAGACGACATTGTTTTTCTAACCTTCTTTATAAAAGAAGTCTTCTATTGTGATAATGAAATTTTCGATCTAGAGGGTTTTGAAGGATATTTTCAAGACTTTGACGAGTTTTGTCAATAAACAGAGAGGATTAATTTTTAGAAAAATAAATATAAAAACGGAATATTTTTTTAGCCTTTCATTTATAGATTATTATTATTATTAGGTGATATTATATGATGTGGGCGAACCACTCACTTTCTTAAAACAAATTTTCATTCACAAATTCACTTCTTGCAAAAAAATATAGAGCACTGGATAAACAAATAAATACATGAATTAAATAGGTAATATTTGAAAAAATAAAGTAATCTGGAATGACTGGTCGCACAGCACACAATTTTTTCTTAATTTCGGTAATTTAAGGGGCGCATCAGTACTTGCTTGCCAGAATATAAATACAAATCAAATTTTTAAGTATTAATTTTTAAAATTTTACATTAAAAATAAATTTTTTTTTTTTGAAAAAGGTATTTTTTTCAAATCTCGGGGGGGGGGGGGGGAATTAACCGTCCTTGATCCTATTCAGGACCTATGATCGAATATAATTTTTTATTAATGGATTTTTCTTCAATATAGAGTTGTTCAAAATTAAAAAATTGAAAAATACTTTTAAAAGGAAAATTGCTTAACGGGTGATTCCTCCGAAAACGCATATTTTCAGTGCTGAAATTTTTAACTTTATACTTTTATGAAATAAATCAAAGAAAGGTAGTTATGTTTAGTACTTGGCATCAATATGTAATATAAAAGTAATGGTCCAACTCATTAAGCACTATTTCTATTTTTTAAGCTAATAATAGTAGTACATGATGTTTTCTAGGAAAATAATTTTTCACAGATGAGGTTAGAATAGGGATGAAACGATACCACCGAGGTATCGATACTTTTACTCGATACAGGTATCGGTCGCAAAGTATCGAGTACCTACTCGGTATCGATTGAAAAGTATCGATACTTACTCGTATCGGTCAATTTTTTCGTACAATTAAAGATAAGCAAAAACTTTGCAGCCAGGAGATTAAAGAAAAAATCTTTTATTTAATTTCTATTTGCTGACGTTTCGGTCGCCTTCATCATCAGAGACCTCCGAGTAGCAAGTATAAGATAATATTTTTGTACATATCAAAGTAAAAATAAATTGTATATTTTTAATTGCAATGAATATTAAAAAATACCTCAGATCGTGTATAATTGACAATACTTGCCCTGATAAAGGTCGTGATTGGAGACCGAAACGTTGGCAAATAGAAAATTAAATAAAAGTTTTTTATTTAATCTCCTGGCTTCAAAGTCCCTGATCTTGATTAAATCTCCACAGCCATAAAACATTAAGTTTTTTGGAGAAAAACAAAAAAACAATTACGACTAAGAAAAAATTTCAGTTTTAGAAGTGCTACCCAAAATAATAATTTTTCAAGATGTTTCCCTGTTGAACACGTAAATAATAAAAATTAAAATACAGTAGTACAAACCATTCCACTTATTTCTATTGTAAATAAGAACAAATGTACGTAAATGTTCTTCCTACCGAATTAATTATCGCCTACGTGAACCGAGTATCGATACGAGTATTTTTTGACCGATACTTACTTGGTACTTAATTCCAAAGTATCGATTACAAAAATACTTGGTATCGAAAGAAAAGTATCGAGTAAGTACTTGTATTTACTCGTATTGTTTCATCCCTAGGTTAGAAGCATGCAAAAAGGATATTTGGAAAATAAAACAGCTGTCTAAACAAGTACACCAGCGACTATCACGATTTAAATGTTGTTAAATACTTTTATCATGACCACAGACCTGATGACTTGAGGTTTACACTTTAACTTTACTTGGGAAATTTCTAAAAAAACTGGCAACACACTAATAATCACAACAGATCAACTCTGTCTGAATCCAAGATGACTTCCCTTCTTCTCCAAAAGGTACTGCTGGAGTCAAACGAGAGACTAGTATTTTTACCTATAAAATCAAGTGTGTCCACGGACATGATGTTGAATCCTGTGACACTATACCACTCGTTATAAAAGTGAATCAAATTATTTTTATAAATATAATCACTTCAATATCTTAATTGTTTTTACTTAAATTATTTGAATTATAATTTGTTTCCTCAAATTTAATTAAATTATAAATCAAAAATTCTAGTTCTTGATCATGTTGAACTATTAAAGTTGATTACTTACTTTTATTTTTGTTAATATTAGCTGTAGTTTTCAAAAATATACAACAATATAACTTAAGTAGTATTTAACAAAAAAAAAGACCTGTGACTAGTTAATATGCTTTTTCATAGGAATGACCTATACAGTCCTGGGTGAGTGCTATTATCTATAGGCCTACACATTAAGATTTTTCATCTAAAAAAGATTTTAAAAAAAATCCCCGATAAAAAAAGTTGTAGATATCTCGTTTAATTAACTTTATTAAGAAAAAATTTCTCAAAAAAAAAAATAATCTATTAAAATAACCAAGTAAAATTTTATTTTTATTATAATAATTACTCTAATTAATGAAAGTTATTTTCCTTTTAATTTGACCAGTAATTAACCTTATTAGGTGGTGCAAGTGGAAAAAGCTCTCTCCCTCTTCATAAGCGCCCTTTGTCTTTGGACCAATTAACTAATTAAGTTTGAATCCTTTTTCTCCAATGACATAATGAAATTGGAAAGTTGCTGTTGATCTAAGATCCCAGTGCAATGTCAAATGGATACTCGGAGATACGTACGTGTAGTGTCCATTTGGAAACCCAAAGAAAAAAAAATCCTCTCTTCTATCCCCTGCTGTTTGAACTAATCAAACTTTTGGACCTTCTTCTTTTATTTATCTCGGACCTATATTTACAAGTTAAATTGGAAAAAAAAGCTCACGTGTGACGTCATAGATTATTCTTTTACGGAACGATTTATTATGTGGGATTGGAAAACAAACTAAAAACTATTAAAAGTCGAAATTAGAGATGTATGTTTTGATAAGGGCACGTTATTTAATTAAAAAATAAATGGACCAGCCATCGAAATGGCTGGGGGACGCTAAAGAGATAAATTTTATTTTCTTTTTTTTTTTTTGAATGATGTTCTTTCGTCAATACTATCTTAAAAACTAATGTATCAATATACATATTGAATTACAAAGTCATCTTATCGGTCACGCTCTCTGGTATTAGAACAATTAATACATCCAATCAATTAAAACCTTTACTTAACACTGTTAGAAACGTCCTGGTAAGCTTTATAAAATTTATTAAAATTTTACTTTCATTAAACTACTAAAAGGTTCAAAAAGATTTGAATAAATCCTCATTTGATTAAGATTTAAATTATCACCCCAAAAAAAATCTGTCGAGACCCGGTCTCACAGCACACAACTTTCTCTTACCTTTAGAAAGTTGTGTTCTGTGCTTTTACACCAGATTTTTTTTGAGTCGACATATATCTAGTTCCCGACAGCAGGGCCTACTTTAGACAGAATTCAAGATATAAAATTTATACAGTTGAGAGAATATTTATTTTTGTTACCATAGAAACGATTTTTCCTATGAAGCAGGGCCGGAACTAGGAGATTTTTTAGGGGGGCAAAATTTAATTTGCCGCCCCCTTCTTAAAATTGTCTATACAAAATTCATATCATTTTACCTTTTTTTTAGTAAATCTTTCTTTAATTGCCGCCCCCTGATATCTGCCGCCCGGGGCATACGCACCCACTGCCCCCCCCCCCCCCTTGATCCGGCCCTGCTATGAAGTACAAAAAGTAAAGTGTGCTTCATACAATTTTGAGAGGTAAATGAGAGTATACATTTTAAAGAGCATTTGAATTGATTTATGAATTTTAATCAAAATCGTTAGAGCGAATTTTGAGAAAATCGAAAAAAACTGAAACTCTTTGGCCAATTTGATTAAAAGCTTATTTTCACGCCTCAGGGGGGGGGGGGGGTGCCTAACTTAAATATAAAACTTCAACCACCTAGGTCTTATCGTTGTTGAGATATTTTGTTCACATACACAGACAAACTATGTTGCGATAACCACTTTTTTGGATTCGATAATTTCTTGGATCTCCGCATGCCTAGACTTCTCTGAGGCTAGTATAGTAATCGAAAAATTTATTAATGAGTTGATCATTTGGACAGTTTAACTTTAAGCTTCACATATAAAAGAATTTATGCATACGATATTGAGTTTTACAAAGCGTGTTTTGACTGATGTTTTTATTCGAGAACCATCTTCAGTGGCTGAAGAAATATTGAGATATAAATTTTTATATGTTGTATAGAAAAATAATTCCAGGGGATATTTTCTAAGTTAAGTAATACGTCATCTCTCATAAATAAATATTCTTATTATATATTGTATAAAAATATTCTGTTATTCTCGCCTTTTTGATAATGTCTTTCTTCTAGCTCTAAAGAGGGTCCTTACCCAGACCGAAACGTTAACCTACAAAGAATAAATGAAAAAATTAAAAGCAGCATTCCCTGTAGAAATGAATAAAAATGATCGAGGGATCCACATGCCCGCAGCAGGTCTGCATGGTGAGCCTTTAGGGACACACAGGGATCCACTCGCCCACACCAGGGACAAACATTCTTCCCTCTGTTCACTTTCGTCCTTCGATCTTCTGCGGGCGTGCGGATCCCTGTGTGTCCGTCAAGGCAAGGGCGGATCCAGAGGTGTTTCTCGGGGGTAATCTGGTGTGACTCGTCGCACAGCTATTTTTTCTTAATTTCAGTAATTTAAAGACGCATTCTGTACTTGTTTGCCAGAATATAAATACAAATCAAATTTTTAAGTATTAATTTTGAAAATTTTACGTTAAAAATAAATTTTTTGCGAAAAAAAGGTATTTTTCCAAATCTCGGCGGCGGGAGGGTGGGGGGAGTAAGGGGTAATTACCCTCCACCCCTTAGTATACCGGCCCCCTTGCCTCCAAAGGTGTTCACTATTCAGACCTGCTGAGGGCATGTGTGAATCCCTCGATCATTTTTAATCAAATATTTTACTCTAGTAATTTATTTATTTATTTATTTAAATCAAATTATATTTTTTTAATTTTAATTTCCCTCCCTTTTTACTTCATTTCAATTGAAATAAATTTTAGGGAATCGCTTGGGATGGGAAGCGAATCTTGATCCTTAGGACAAGAGGCGAGTACTCTACCATTGCGTTACAGTCCAGGAGCACAGTGAATTACTAGGAAAGATTTTTAAATGGTTACACACCTGTCTTTCTTCTCTATATCCAACTATTACATCTATTTCTAGTCATATCACCACCTAAATAAATAACAATGTATATTTAGTGCTATTATTACTCTATTTGTCTCCAGGCTACTGTGTGTAACGAGAAAAAAAAAATTTCAATTTCTAAGTTATGTAATACGTCATCTCTCATAAATAAATACTCTTATTATATTATATTATTCTGAAATAAAATGAACCAAAAGTAAACAGTATCTCTAAATAATTTTACATTAACTGTTTTTTATTTTATTAGGGAAATCAAATTGCCGGTGCCAAATGTTTCGTTTGCTGTTTGCTAAGCGTCTCTCTGTCAGTGTGCAGGTGTGTGTGTCGGTCGATGCAGATGGAACATGTCAACATTTATTTTATAGACAATGCAAATAACATTGAAAATTGATTCGCCTTTGGTAAAGAATCTTGTTTAAGTTTGTTAAACATATCCCCCCTGAGGGGGACAAAACAGCCCCTTCTTCTTACTTACTTTGCAAACTCCCACCCCTCCCCCCACTATTCACCCTTAGCCCTTCTGCCCAGGGGCGATTTGGCAGCGAAATACACAACATTTTAGATAATATTTCTTTCTTCTTCTTTATTTTTATTTTTTCATTATCTTTTTTGTTTGATTAAGACTTCCATACCAAATATAGGTATTATATTTGAATATATAACCAGCGCACAGACCTTTTTTTTTTTTTTAATTTTATTTTGAATAAAACATAAGTTTACGTTTTAATATAAATATTTCATTTGCACGAATAAACAAATAACAGAATAAGAGGAAAATGAAAAACTTAATCATAAGCTTTTCATATAAAAAGCATTTTTTTTTTTTTTTTAATTAAATTAAGAAAAAAAAATTATTGACACCAAATTTATTCATGTGCCAACTAGTTTTAATTTTTACTTTCTCTTACCTATATATGTTAATATATAGAGAGAAAGTATTGGATTCATGACAAAAATTCGATGTCGAGATTTTGATGGAAATACACGTTCGACTCCCGGCGGCACACCCTTACTTTTTTCTGATATATGAATTAATATAAATATTTAATTCGATTGTTTTAAAAAGGAGGTATTTTGAGGACAAAAAACCTTGTTGAAAATTTCACATTTTGTGATTTTCTAATAGCAATTTCAACAAGGTTTTTTTGTCCTCAAAATACCTCCTTTTAAAACAATCGAATTATAACAA
>JAKCPI010019698.1:0-14669 GCA_023213315.1 Euborellia annulipes
AAAAAATTAATTATTTTTTAACACAATGATTACTAATTTAATTATCTACAACTTATAGAGCTCCTTTTTTAAAATATCTTTTATTTAATGCGATTAATCTAAAAAAAATTTTTTTTTCGAAAATCAAAAAAAGAAACTCAATGTTTGAAATCATGCCAAATAAACCAAATTTTATAAAAAAATTTGAGGTCATTAAACCACCAAATTGTATTTTTCAAGAGTCCCAAAAATTAGCACCCCGAGACGCGCACCTTAAACAATTATCAAATTGATAATAACTTTAATTTCAAAAAGAAGTATGGAAGGCAAATAAAACTGGACATATATTATTTAACATTGCTATCCTCAAATTTCCTCTCATTTGGTGTCGCATCTCACTTGATACTGATATTCGCAAATTTTTTTCGATTTTTTTTTTTTATTCAAATGAAACCTTTAAGATTTAGCAAGCGGTTCGATCAATATAAAGAGAAGGGGTGGGGTGACTTCCGGACCGGAAACGGTGACAAAAGGCCCCCCCCTCCCTCTTTTTTGTAACCTGATCCTCTCTTCGCTCGTGCGCGCGCGCACGTTTTCTCTCTCCCCTTTCCTCTTAAAGAAGAAGAGAGAAGGTGAAGTTATATATCACGGGTGAGCACATGCCCCCCCCTGGAACCCCATTGAGTCAACCACGTGTGCATTAGCATAGGTCTCTTTGTAAACCTCCCCCTCTAGGTTGTAACCCAAAACCAAGGGCCTCATTGTCCGCCCTACTTTTTTTTTTTTTTTTTAAAGACGCTACGAGATTGCAGATGAAACAAGAAACAAGCGCAAACCAACCGAAAAAATGCCATTTAAGAAAATTCATACATCTTATAAGAAAGGGTTGTTGTTGTAGAGAGGTGAAGCAAAACCCGTTTTAAGAATTAACGGTCATGTTTATTTAATTGAATAATTTCACCCTTGAGTAAATCTTTTTAACATTTTCCACTCCATTGATTAGACACAAAAAAATTAAGTGTACCTAGCAAGTACCTTAAAAAATTGATATCTTCATCTTATTTTTATTTTTTTTAACTGACTTCTCGTATTCAAGCATTATAAAGAAATTTCTATAAATGAGATTTTAGTCAAAGATTAAATTTAATCGACGTTTCGAGTCATTAAGACAAAATATGAGGGATTCAGAGCAAAAGTCCACTTTTATGAATCATAGTTAAGGAGTTAAGGTGTCACGCATGTTTTCCCCGATAAGTGTGTCATAAAAAGTATGGCCAAATATCAAGTAATTCAAAAATTTGCCAAGAGATGTCAGAATGGTAACTAATAATATTTAATGCATTTGGTTGATTTTTCATTGATCTTTTAACAATAAATACTTTATAAATGTTATTATATATTATGTATCTTTTATAAAATCATAAAAATATATAAATATAGGCTAATAGTATATCGGCTGTTAGACTAGCCTGCCATCTATTGAAAGAATGCTGAACTAATTTGACAGTTGGTTTTTAAATAAATCATCTAAGCTTATTTTAAAAATTTCTTAAATAATTTGTGATTAATAATAACAATAAATTCATTTTTAAATTTAAAACAAATTAAAGATTATTGGGACAGATTGTTTTTTGTATTTGCTTGAAAACAAAAAAATTAATTACGTTAATTTTTAATAAGTCATTAAACAAATTATCGCTCGATGTCCCAATAATCTCTTATGAATTTAATTCATTTAAAAAAAAAAAAAATTCAGATAATTTTTTCTTTGCATTAAGGAACTGCTGCACTCTGGAGGATTAGTATTGAAATTCGGACAACGTTCATTATTACACCGAATAACTACCCTAATTTACTATCCAAAAAGGGAAAAATAAGAAAATTGTTTATTATTGTTTGGACTTGTCCACATTTGCTTTGAACCACTCATATGATGTTTGGTTAATTGACATAATTTTATAGCATCTCAGGAGGCATAACGATTTTCTTAAATCTTTTAAATTTGCCTATTGACGATTAAATGGTTATTATTTATTATTCTTTCTGTATTAACAAGAGAGAAGAAACCAGTCAATCATTGCTTAAATATAAACTCTAACCGTAGGCTCTATTTGAAACAGATAATACGAAAATGTAATATACCATTTAAAATATTATTAATTTTTAAAATTTTCATACTATTCAACTAGAGCCTAAGGTTGAAGTCTAAATTTAATCTCTTTTATGTATTTCGACATTACTGTTGGAAACAGAAGTGAATACGTATAATTTCACCATTAAAAGCTTGAAACATATCACCTAGTATATCATTTAAAATATTATTCAAATATTGCTATTTAATTATGTCAATCATATTCAACTCAAGAAAATTTTTATCAATTAATTCGCCATATAAAACACCTTCAACGAGAAAATGCTATTTTTCCAGCAAATTGCCCGCCACTATGGTCACCAAGCGTCGGCCCTGAGGATGAGTGCGTCTAGTACCCGAAACGTCGCCAACTAAATATAGTTTTTTTATTTTTGTTTCTCTTTGGCTGCCACTTTTCTCTCATTGTCAGTTTAAGAGAATAAATGGAAAAAAGCACCTACTAACATTTCATTTTTATTATGACCATCTAAGATGACGTTTCGGTCTTTGTCAAGACCATCCGCAGAACTTTATAACACATCAATGCAATATATACTCTGATTACAGATCTGAAGCTAAAAAGATTGTTATTTTTTGACATTGCATATGGTAGATCCACAATCCACTATCATATATGGGAAAATATCATTTAAATGATTTCTTTTGTCTGATGGAGGATAAAAAAAAAAAAAAAAAACTCACTCAAGCCTTGTTCCTTTGAATTCCTTGACTTTTGCTATTATCTTATCAGTACAGATAAATAAAAAAAGGGGCGAACGAGCGGCTAAACATAAAAGGCTAAGAAATCATTACTCTTTAAAAGAATGACATTTTTATTTTTTTTTATTTTCAAGGTCAAACATTTGGCGTGTGCGTGTGTATTTGTATACCTAGGGATTTAAACTCATATAACCTTAGATATATTACAAGATTGCTATCATGTTTATTATTTTGTCATTAATAAATATTGAAACAAACGAAAACTTTTCTAAGAAAATTAATGATAACTAGATGCAAAGCTCGCCTTAGGCGGGCTTCGCCCCCTCCAACGGGCAGGCCCTCGCCTTTCTGACTCATTATTAAATATATAGATCTTTTTAATTTAGAAAAAAATGTTTTTGTTTTTGGCAATTTTGTTATATTTAATTCCCTAAGATCGTTAAAGAAAAAAAAAAAAAAATTATTTATATAACATTTTTTTTTATTTCTCATTTGTGAGATTTAGTTAGGCCTATAATTAATTGAATTTGGTTTTTCATAAATGAGATACAACCCGTTTGATTTTATTTAAACCATTTGGATTCCAAATGGGTTAAATAAAAATGGCTGGACCCCCAATAGTTATGATTAAAGACCGGATTTTTATGCAGCAAAAACCGCTAAATATGCCATATAATATGCAGCAAAAGTATTAAAATATGCAATAAATTCCCTTTATGACAAAAATATCAAATAGCTTCCAATTAAAGGTAAATCATGATTTCTACTGGTTTAAAACTAATCATGTTTTATTTTTGTAAGGAAATAATGAAAAAACAAAAATTGGTTTCGCAATAAAAACTAAATTTAATATAAAAACTGAACGCATTTCATACCTTCAGTAATCGAAAGTTGTAACACCAGATTTTTTAAATCGATAAATATTTAGTTTGCCTCGATATATTAATGGGAAAATATATTTTGTTACCATAGCAACCATTTTTCCTATGTTTCCTATGAAATACAAGAGTAAAGTGTGCTTCATAAGATTTCAAGGGCAAAATGAGAATATACATTTTAAAGAACTTTTCAAAAAATAATTGATTTTTGAATTTAATCAAAATTGTTGAAGCGAATTTTGAGAAAAATTAAAATAAAATGAAACTTTTACCGAAAAAATGTAAAAATATCCAAAAAGTTTTATATATGCAACTTTATGCAATATTGACTAAATATGCAAAAATATGCAATATAGAATTTGAACCCTAGCCTCCAAGGGGGCATGATTCGGATAGAAAATTGATTTTCCGGGATGTACATGTTAGCAAATAGAATATGCAATTGCATAGGAATCCGGGCTCTAGTTATAATTATTAATATAACGGATATCGTCAAAGTCTTATATGGCCTGAGTTGCCGACAAGACTGTGTGAATGTGTGTGTGTGTGTGAGTGTGGAAAAAAGTGTGAGTGTTAAAAAAAACCCAAAATTTTCTTTTGGAAAAATTCTTAGATTTTCAGGAATTTTATGAACCCCCCCCCCCCTATTTGGAAATTTGATCCACTCAATTTCAATATAAGTTAATTATTTAATGGGGTATATTAAATTAAAACACAACGTTATATGTTTCAAAGTATTATTTATTAGTATAAGCACTGATACTAAAAAATAAAATGCCACAGGAGTGTATAAATACTACGGTATTCTAATAAATAAAGACCGGATTTTAAGCAAATTGCTTATTGCTGAATTTTATAAGCATCCATTAGAATTAGGCAAAACTAAGTGTATTGAGATTGCATTTTCTTATGCTTTTTTTCCCCCTTGGTGCTTATTTGAACTTATTTTATATAATTTTTTATAAATAATTCAAATTATTATTCAGCAAAAACCTTCATATAAAGGAAATCCTTCGTCAACTGCTTAAATCCCAGCTTCAGCGAGCTTTACCTCCCTAGACCCCCCCCCTACTCTGGCCCTCGTGGTAGTGGGGGACTAATCTGCTGTGACAGGTCCCACAGCACACGATTTTCTCTTACTTACCATTTCAAGTTGCATTCTGAACTTGTTTACCAGAATATATACGTATATACAAATAAACTTTTTAGGTATTAATTTTTAAAATTTTATATTAAAAATAAAATTTAATTTCCAAGAAAAATATTTTTCTCAAATCTCGGGGGGGGGGGGGTATGAGTAGAAGTTGCTTATGAGATGCTTTTTTTCTTCAAATTTTATACTTATTGAACAACTTTTTATTCAAGATTTTTATGCTTTTTTAAGCACTTTTTTTCCTATATTTTTTTGCTTTTTTGTCCGATCTTTACTAATAAATAATACTTTGAAACTTATATCTAATTTTAACCAATAATATTTCAACTTGAGCCAACGGTTACCATTTTAAATTTTATTTATTTATATTTTAATGAATAAAATTCCTGAAATGTCTCAAATTTTATTTATTTCACATTGCCTTTTTTCTTCACTTCTTCCTTTTGTTTTTTTTCTTAACAAATGTGAAAGCTTTAAAAATTTAACGTTAGCATCTAATTTGGTTATCACTACATTTTGATCTAAAAAAAAAAAAAAAAAAATCTCATTTAATTTCTAATGTTATGGACGGAGAGGACATTTTTAGTTCAATGTTAGAGGTCACGGTTTCCGGAAATATAACCAAATATTGTGCTTGGCACTTGATGTTTTTTTTTTTTTTTTTTTTGTTCTATGTATTAACCGGATATCCAGGTGAAAATATCATCGTCAATAAATTTCACACAACAAAAGAACCAACTGACATTGATTATGGAATTTGTTATGGGAGAAATTTTACAAATTTATTCTGATTTCTCTTGATTTTTTTTTTTTTTTTTTTGTGTGCCTACTTATAGGCTATAGATTTATTTATTTTTTTTGAAATAATCCATGACTAACTCTTAAGTATATCAATCTCAACAAATATATTGCGTGAAATTATAATTTTTTTACTTCCTCTATCTAACTAGAGGAATGAATGAATGCCTTTCCGCATTCTTAAATTATCCAATATAGTTACGTATTTAAACATCAATCTTATAATAATTATACTTTATTCAGGACTATAATATATTATATAGAAATTTGGATCTCCCGGACTTTAGATATCCAGCCATTCTGACAAAAGAAATAATTAAACAAAAAATATGTTGGTATAGAGATTGGGAATCAATTGCGGACTCATGTGGAGTGACAGTGCTTGATTTAATTGAAAAAAAAATATCAGTAGACACTGTACTAGAAAAAATAAAAAACAAAATGCTGAACGAGTTTGTAGTTGCGGCCCAAAAAAGTAAAAGAATATACAAAGAACTACCAATCATAAGACAAGAGTTTCAAATTTACAATGCTGAATTGAATGGCACACAACTCAGTTGGCTAATCAAATTTAGGGGAGAACTTCTTTATTTAAATAAATATAGGTACAATCAAAATGTAAAAGTTTGTACATTGTGTAATTTGGGACAAGACGAAAATACTTTTCATTTTGTGGCTATCTGTCCCGTACTAAAAGATATTAGGTTGAAATTGCTAAGCAAAAAAATTCTGGACATCCAAGAATATAAGTATTACTTAAATGGGAAAGACAATGGTAACCTAGTAAAATATTGTCAAAAGGCTTGGAAATATAGATACCTTTTAATCTCCCAGTTCAATGGTTAACTGTTAATGTTAAGATAGACTGTAATCAAATTTATAATTTAATCTATATATAAAAACCGGGCAACTCCTCAGACGGTCGGGTCGACCATGAGTATGTCGAATTATAAAAATTGTATTTAATTATGTAATTATGAAAAGTTTAATAATAAAGACTTTTATTATTATTTATTATTATTACTTTATTCAGGAAAGGAAAAAATGATTTTTTTGTTTTTAGGGAAAAACATTTATCCATTGGTGTCTAGACCAGTGGTTCCCAACCTTTTGAAGCCGACCCTTGGGACTAACATTAGGCACTATTAAGCAACAGCGGCACCCTTACTTGAATAAAAAAAATCTGGTGTGTCTACTGGTAGCACAGCACACAACTTTCTAAGTGCTGTGTTCTGTGCTTGTCACACTTGTCGAGATATATTAAGTTTCCGACACTACGGGGTACATTTGAATTTGAAAATTATTTATAAACTATTTGAGGTTAATGGATATGGGGGAAAATATACACCAGCGAGTTGCTTTACACAATTAAAATAATTAATTTCGGAATGCCTACGCAATTCATCTTCAGTGCATCAAATTACACAAATATGAAGGGTGTGTTAATGATAAAATTTTTTTGTATGAGAAGCCATTCAACAATCAGGGTGGATTTTTTCATGTGCAAGCCACTGAGGGAAAAACTATACATGTATTTTATACAGCTGGTTTTTTGCAAAAAAAAAAACAGTTTTCCACAGTGACCGGTTTGGTAAAATTTTTTATTTTTGTTTTTTATTTATTCTAATATCTCGCGGCACCCCTAAGGCAATCAGGCGGCACCCTTGGGTGCCGGGGCACACCCGTTGGGAACCACTGGTCTAGAGGTTTCGGTCTTCTTCAGGGCAAATGCATTTTTTGGAGTGAAATCTATTTATCTCCAGCAGTTGGTCTTGACTTGGACTTATTTTAATAATTTTTTTTTTTTTTTTTTTTCAACCAACTCTTTTATAATTCTCTTTGTTTTCCCTCGAATTTTTAAAATTTTTTATTCTTTTAGACGAGGGGTATCAATCTGTTTTTTACCGACGGCCTCTGTTAGTAAAATTTTCAAACCCCCAACTGGTTAAAATTATTTGATTATGACGAAAAAAAAATAGGATAAAACCAAGAGTCTAATAGCCGTATTCATAGTAGTCAAATCCTTATATCCATATGTGTATTTAGGAATAAGGATTCCTTCTTCCTTAAGGAACGACTATGAATACGGCTATAAGTGATTTTTTTATTATGCCGGGTGCCAAAGGCTATCCCTATAATACAATACATAACATTTTACAAAACAATATGAATACAAAATATATCAAAACCAAATAAATAGAACATTAAAATAAAAGAAAAACAATATAAATACAATATTAAGGCAAAACAAAAACAATATCAATACCATATTAAAACAAAAACAATGCAATACAAATGAAAATGTTATGAAATAACAGTTAATGTTATGCAAATATTTTAAACAATCCTTCCATTTCAACGTTTTTAAAAAGTTATTTTAAATAAAAAAATCTGGTGTGACTGGCGCACAGCACACAACTTTCTCTTACCTTTGGTAATCGAAAGTTGTGTTCTGTGCTTGTCACACCAGATTTTTTGTGTCGACATATATTTAGTTCCCGACAGTACGAAACATATGAATTCAGATGTAAAATTTATAAGTATGGGAAAATATTTATATTTTGTTACCATGGCAACCATTTCTCCTATCTTCCATATGAAATACAAGAGTAAAGTGGTCTTCAGAAGATTTCAATTGCAAAATGAGAATATACATTTTAAAGAGAATCTAAAAATTAATTGATTTTTGAATTTAAAAAAAAATCGTTGGAGCAAATTTTGAGAAAATCGAAAAAAACTGAAAAAGTACATCAGTAAAGTACTAGTACTCTTTGGCCGATTTTGATTAAAAGCTTATTTTTCCGGTCCCGGGGGGTGTTTAACTTAAATATAAAATTTCAACCTCGTAGCTCAATTCCTTCATGCTTAAAATTGAACACAGACACACAGACACACGGACACACAGACACACAGACACACACACACACAGACAGACCATGTCGCGAAAACCACTTTTTTGGATTCAGGGGACCTCAAAACGTGAAGATCCATCAAAATCTCGACATCGAATTTTTGACATGAATCCAATACTTTCTCTCTATATATATATTACATATATACATAGGTAAGAGAAAGTAAAAAAAAGCAAGTAGCTAGCTTCTTTATCGGACAAAACTCCTACCGCCCACCAAGAAAGGTGGAACGCCCACTAGTGGGCGGCAGGGACCAGGTTGACTACTAATGCTTTAAAGTATAAAAATAAGTAGTTATATAAAAGTGACTTTGGTTTTTTTTTTTTTTTTTTTTTTTTTTGTAAAAAAAAACATTCACACTTTTTTCTCATTCACACACACATTCACACAGTCTTTTCGGCAACTTAGGCCATTTAAGACTTTAGACGATAACCGTTGTAAGTAATATATCTATTGGGGGTTCAGGCATTTCTATTTAAGCCATCTGGTATCCAAATGGCTTAAATAAAATCATCGGACTGCCTGGGTCCGAACCCGCGACGTTTGGTATCAATAACATCAATATTAAAAAGATTTTTAGTTTTAACAGTACATATAGGCCTATAGTTTACAATTTATTATTGAAAATTTTTTAATATTGATATTTAATTGTATCCGTGAGGATTGTCCTTCATGTGACCGAAACGTAAGCACATCAATAAATAAATTGAAATAATATTAAATGCTCGCTTGAAACCAGAAATATTTTTTAAATTAATTGTACCAATTTATAATGTTTCATCTAGAGCAGTGGTTCTCAACCGATGTGCCCCGGCACCCAAGGATGCCGCAAGAATGCCTAAGGGGTGCCGCGAGATATTTAGATAAAAAAAAAAATAAAGAGGCGGAAAAAATCAAGCTTTGCCAAAAAAAAGGTCAAATGATTTTCACGCAAGGGAAAAAAATTTGCCCCAGAGCGGAAAAAATTTCGTTTTGATAGGGGGAAAAAAAAAGGAAGGGTGCCGCTAGTGTGTAATATTATTCCCAACGCACCTTTGGGGTGCCGTGGACTTCAAAAGGTTGGGAAACGCTGCTTTAGAGCATAAAAAAAGTAGTTATATAAAAGTGACTTTTGTTATTCGACATGTCAAATAAAGATATTCGTACGAATTGCATTATTTTTAGTAAGAAATTACCGAGAATGAATTAAGTGGATATCTTTCTCTTATAAAAAGACACCGAAGCGTGAAGTAAAAATATACTTATTATTTTTAAAATATTACCAGTTGCTTGTTATATAGTATAGGCCTATACTTCCCTTATATTCCAAAATGTTTTTGTTTAATAATAAAATTTTCATGGAAAGAGATCTTCTTTAATTAATTTAATATAATCAAAAATACTAGGTGATATGTTAAAATACATTACTTATTTCGATACTTAGAATTTAGTAAATGTCACCTTCAGAATTAATACAAAAATTGTAAAACGAATTCACGCAAATGTAAAATTAAATATTTTATTAAGTATTTATTTATACCCATAAATACATTGAAACATCATCATGGGGAGTTTGTTTTGACAGTGGTGTATAGCTGATAATATCTATGTTGATGCAAATATTTCTGATTTCCCAGAGCAGCTAATATTATTTCAATTTATTTAATTATTGATGTTCTAGTGCCGACGTTTCGGTCACATATACGACCATCCATAGTGGCATAATATACAACGGATACAATTAAACATCAATATCAATCAATTAGAAATGTCTACACAGCAAGAATCCCTAAATTAAATATTAAAAAGATTTTTAGTTTTAACAATACATACCGGTATAGGCCTTAGTTTACAATTTATTACCAAGCCACTACTGCAAGCCTTTTGTTATAATTGAAAATTTTTTAATATTGATATTTAATTGTAGTGAGGATGGTCCTACATGTGACCGAAACGTCGGCACATCAATAAATAAATTGAAATAATATTAGATGCTCGCTTGAAACCAGAAACATTTTTTAAATTAATTTTACCAACTTAATAATGTTTCATCTAGAGCCAACGGTTACCAGCTTTTAACTGTGTGGTAAATTCTCAAATTGATCATAATTTTAAGCGGATATTAATTTTTTTTTGTTTTTGTTCTCAATCCAATTTAAGATGAGACGATTTGAATTGTGTCTCTATTTATCCAATCGCCTGGTGTGATTAACGCCGCCCATTTGTGAATAACTTTCTTCTAGCACGGGGAATTAATTAACAAATAACCCTGCGGTGGTTCAGTTGCTTGTTTACAAGGGCTGACTTGGGGATTATTGCTTGTTCGCCGCCGCCGCCGCCGCTACTTCAACTTCAAACTTCAACTTGAAGGTGCTGATGATGACAGTATGGTGTGCACTCGAGCAAACATCCTTCTCCAATCGGGTCTAATTAGCCAGGGCGGCCCAAAGGGCTCTAAATGACGCAGACACACACACACACACACACGCGCATTTCGTTCACACGACACGACAAATGGGGGACGGACCTTCTCTCTCTCTCTCTGATTAAAAGAAGAAGACAATCAGCCAAGCGTAGCGCACACCTACGCATAAGAACAAGATAACAGCCAAGAGAGTCGGATTTATTATTTTACTGACGCAATCAAAACTTGTTAAATCATATTTCATTTATATTAAAAATTATAACACACAACGTCCTAATTACAAGGGCAAAATGTCAGGCAGAAAATTGCTTTAGGAAGAGAATTGTCGAAATTATTGAGTGAATTGTCATTTGATTGATATATCAAATCAATCAATAAATGAAGGGGCTGCCTGGATTTATTTGGACCGCACCTGTCTGCTTTCATCATCTCTGCACCTATTAACTCACTATCAGGTCTATTCTCTAAAAACAGGCGTTAAAATTTAAAATGGGTGTTAAAAAGTAATGTAGAAACAACAAGCGTTAAAAAATGTTATTCCTTGACTCAAATAGTTATTCTGTAAACAAAAAATTTAAAGCCAAAGCGTTAAAATTTAGTAAATAATATTAAAAATTAATGCCATGTCTAGGGGTGCCTTTAATATTTTAACGTCGTGTTTAAAATAAAAATAGCGTCCTTAACCTAAAATGTAAGGTTATGATTTTGATAGCTTTGAAATAAAAGCAACATGTTAAATAACGTCGCTGTTAAAACAGTTTAGAGAATAGCATTTTTTTAACGCTGATTGTTTTTACATTAGATGATTAGCAAAGCCTGGTGCAGATCGATGAACGAGAAATGAAAACGCTGGAGGTATTTTCAGGCCAAATTTTAATACCACTATATAGTCGACGTTTCGGGAGACTTAACGCCTCCCTTCATCAGGACTAATGTGGCCTGAAAATACCTCCAGCGTTTTCATTTCTCGTTTTTACATTACTTTTTAACAGCCATTTGTTTATTTTAAATTTTAACGCCTGTTTTTAGAGAATAGACCCGTTTAGGGAGATAATATTTCATACAGTTTAATAAATCGACTTCAAATATGGAAAATTTTCAATTTTCTCTGTCAACGTTTCGCGTTCATCATCAGGATACATAGAAAAGTCATAAGCTTACAATTGTTAGATTGATTTGCTCAAATATCTACTGATGATACATCAAAATAATTTGAATATATACATGGGCGTAGCCAGACATCTTGTTAGGGGGTGAGGGGCAAACCACTCCTTAGGCCGGTATTACACTATAAAAGATCTTTGTCAAAGATATTTTATAAAATATTTTATCATATTTTATTTTATAAAAGATTTTATATAGGTATTACACTAAGTAAAATATTTCATCAAAGTTGTTTAAAAATGGATGATGAGCTTTTCTTTTCTGTTGTAGCTGCAACAAGTGCAGCTGTCTCAATAAGTTTATTACTCAAAAAAAGAGGAAAAATAAACGTGTGTGGGTTAAACCATGGAATGCAAGACGGACAGAGCCTGAACTAGGAGATTTTTAGGGGGGGGGGGCAAAATTTGATTTGCCGCCCCTCCTTAAAATTTTCTATACAAAATTCATATCATTTTACCTTTTTTTAAGAAAATCTTCCTTTAATTGTCACCCCTGATATCTGCCGCCAGGGCACACGCACCTTCTGCCCCCCCCCCTAGATCTGGCCCTGAAGACGGAACATGAAAGAAATTCACCAAAATTTATTAAAAGAGCTACAGATTGAAGATGTAATACATTATAAAAGGTATTCGAGAATGGATGATGAAACTTGTAAATATGTAGTTTCAAAAGTTTCACCTTTCATTGATAAACAAAATACACATTTAAGGAACTGTATAAGTGTTGAAAAACGTCTAATGGTTACATTTTGGTTAATTCCACCGGCCAACAAAATTTTCTTTTCTTGCCTTCCGCCATCTTGTTTGTTTACTTTCAAATCTTTGATAAAATGTAATAGCAATCGATTAAATTTTATAAAAGAAATATTTTATAAAAGTTGACTCATTACACTGTCAAATATCTTTGACAAAGATCTTTGATAGTGTAATATCGGCCCTTAGGAGGAGGGAGGGGAGGGGGGTTTACAATTAATATATACATATATTATTAATTATTTATTATTATTATTATTTTCTTTATATTAGCTTATTTTTTTTAAATAAATTCACTTCCCTCCGCTGGCTACGCCCATGAATATATACCGTGTATAAAACAACAGAAAATTCCACAAAAAAAATTGCTAAATGACAAGATTGGGCTTTTTTTATTATAACTAGCTGCGGTAGGGTTGCCTTCGGCAACCCTACCCCGCTAGGCCCTGGCGGGCGGCGTCTCGGGATATGACTAAGAGTTGTCCAGATAAATGTATTTTAATTAATTATGAAAAAGAGTTTTTATTTTTTATTTTAAATATTTGATTAATATATTTTTCAATTATTTACACCCTAAGGAAGCGTAATTTTAAATTTTATTAAAAACGAATGAAAAATAAATTTCAGGGGGGGGGTCAGGGGGGTGATTGAACTTTCTGAGGTCTAAAATACCATTTTTCAATTATTTACACCCTAAGAAAGCGTCATTTTAAATTTTATTAAAATCGAATGAAAAATAAATTTTAGGGGGGTCAGGGGGGTGATTGAACTTTCTGTTGTCTAAAATACCATTTTTCAATTATTTACACCCTAAGAAAGCGTCATTTTAAATTTTATTAAAATCGAATAAAAAATAAATTTTAGGGGGGTCAGGGGGGGGTGATTGAACTTTCTGTTGTCTAAAATACCATTTTTCAATTATTTACACCCTAAGAAAGCGTCATTTTAAATTTTATTAAAATCGAATAAAAAATAAATTTTAGGGGGGGTCAGGGGGGTGATTGAACTTTCTGAGGTCTAAAATACCATTTTTCAATTATTTACACCCTAAGAAAGCGTCATTTTAAATTTTATTAAAATCGAATGAAAAATAAAAAAAATAAAATTTTAGGGGGTGGGGGTGGGGGCGCAGAGCGGAAAAATCTTTTCAAATGTCGAATTGTTAGGGGGAGGAAGAGTTTTTATTTTTCATTTTAAAGATTTGATAAATATATTTTTCGTAAAGCGAGTTAGATCCTGTTTTCCAATGCTTTGCTATGGGGTAATTGATAACCCCCAAAAAGGGGGGTTCCCTACCCCTAATTCGATATAATGATAGCCTAAAACCACCCCCGGAAAATTCCCTACCCATTAAAAAAAACTCCATGAAAATCGGTCCAGTAGTTTCGGAGTCTATGCGTTACAAACAGACAGACAGACAGACAGACAGACAGAGATTGTCTTTTATATAATAGTATAGAAGAAGATATTAATAAGAGAGAATATAAAATTATTAAAGACAAATAAAAAAAAAACATTCACTAATATAAATATTTCTCTATACATTTCCTATGGGAGAAATCGTAACTTTAAAAATTAATAACTCAAAAAGTTATGGGAATTTCGGGATGAAAATAATTTTCCTGTAATCCCGAGAAGGTCCTCTTTATGTATAAAAAATTTCATTTCAAAATTCCAACGGGAAGTTGCCTAAATAGAGCGTGACAGACAGACAGACAGACGGACAGACAGACAGACGGACAGACAGACAGACGGACATTAGTGAATTATATATATAG
>JAKCPI010019699.1:0-22882 GCA_023213315.1 Euborellia annulipes
TTCCGAAAGGATAGGCTTAAGCCTATATGGTCTAAGAAAAAAATTAAAATTTTAAAGATAGTCTTTATTTAAATACATGTGTATGGGGGCCAGGCATATTTATTTATATCATTTGGTATCCAAATGATTTAAATAAATTCATCAGACTTTTTGGGATCCGAATCCGCCCCACATTTCTTTCAGACTCTCATTATTGACATTTGTCAACATCTCAAGTTTCTCGGTCACTCCCTTAGTGACCCGGGGGGGGGTCAATAACTTATTTAAATGATTTAAGCTTTTACCATTGTTATATTTTTATTAATTATAAAATATATTTTTGGCATTAATCGTGATTTATTTTAGTTAATAATTAATAATAGGCCTACAAATCAACTACAAAACTCTAGCTCAGCTATTTCTGCAACAATAACAACTGCATTGGTATTGTTTGCTTGGTTGCGGAAATAGTGTAAGCAACGTTGAAGTTCCGTTGTAAAAAAAAAAAAACAATTAAAAAAAATAAATATTTAAATGGATTTGTTTAAAGAAAAATTAATTTAAATTTTAAAAGACTTTAAAAAGATTGAAAATATTTTTTCGAGTGATTTATCATTGATGATTAAATAATTTGATCTAAGAAAACTTGTCTTACATCTTTTCTTTCCTATTTTCATAGGCAACATGATTGATTAAAGAGTTTTAGGATGCTTTCAAAAATTTCTGACATTTAACAAATTTACTAGGTATTAATAAAAAGAAATATTATAACTTAAAGAGAAAAAAAATTTAAAAAAAAATGAATTTTTTTTTGTGGATATGGTAGAAAAGAGAACTGGAGTAATAAACATAATAACTTTTTTACAAACTCTAAGCTGGTTAGTGTTGAATTATTTTGTTAAGGCGGGTACACATCTAACCTGAAACTTGAGAAGAATGCACGTTCAATCTTTTTGTACAAGCAAATAACGAAATACTTGCGCAAAATTCTCCTACAGGCGCTCCAGTTTGCTTGTACAAAAAGATTGCTTGTTAAGTTCGCAGTTACGTGTGTATCCGCCTTTATTTCTAATACACTGGTTTAATTTTTAAACAATCAAATTTCTAAATAAACAATTAATAAGCACTTCATTTGAATAATCAACATAAAGACGGCTACACACGTAACTGCAAACTTAACAAGCAATCACGGGCAATATTTTTATACAAGCAAACTCCAGCGTCTGTAGGAGAATTTTGCGCAAACATTATTGTTGTTTGCTTGTGTATGCACGTGCATGCTTGTCAAGTTTGCAGTTACGTGTGTAGCCACCTTTAACATATAAATATAGAAATCCAAGTTGAATGGAAAAAATAGAGATGAAACCTCTTTTTGGCTGGGGTGCGGCTAGTATTAATTAAAAGGGCCTTTGTCTCTCTCAGAGGTTAATGTCAAATTAATTGAAATAGATTCAATTATTCCCCCCACTAGCCTACAAACGGAAGGGAAAGAAGACAGAAGGGAAAATAGAAGGAGATAAAAAGGGAGAGAGACGCCCTTTTTCTTGTTAGCAAGCAATTAAATTAAATCCTTCTTTGATTGTTTTCCTCCTACTAATGAACATATTTCAATAGTACAAATTTAAATCAGAGAAGTCTTCAATGATGATAATTTTAAGGTAGCCTATATATTTTTTTGCTTTTTTTCGAGAAACTTGTTAGTAAATAAGGAAATGAGAGTGGGAATTATAAAAGTTACAAAACTGTGATCCTATTAAAAAAAAAGTTTTTGTTCCTATTTTTTTTTTTTGTTTTTTTTTTTTTGTTTTGTTTAATGAAATTAATTTCACAAATTCGAATCTTTGTAATAGGATTAAAGATATTCAAATAAACCTTTTTTTAATAGGCCTACATAGAAGGGGTGACCAACGATTTTGAAAGTACCGGTTTTACTTATGTGCTGAGCTGCCGCAAGTTTTATCCCCTTATTTCAATTATTCAATTATTTTACTCAATTAATTTTCTAAAAATTATTAAATATTAAATTCTAAATTTCTTTGAAACATTTTAAAATTTAAAAAACGAAGCAAAATCATGATAATTAAAATTGGAAGATAAAATGATAAAACAAATCTGGTGTGGCTGGCGCACAGCATACAACTTTCTCTTACCCTTCGGAGGAAGTTGTGCACCGTGCTTGTCTTACCAGATTTTTTGTGTCGAGATATATTTAGTTTCCCATAACACCTTAGTTCCAAACTTGATCACTTGCATTTCATAAGTAAAAAAAAGTAAAAAAAGTCAGTTGATTCAAAATTTATATAGGCTCAGTGTATTTTAAATGTTGACTGGTTGAAATAAACTATGGTTATTTTTCAAAATTTTAATCTCATATTTGGATATTTTATACACAATAGAGAATCCATAATAAATAAAAATTTCATAAAAATTAAAAAAAAAAAAAATTTTTTAAATGTGTAAAAAGTTTCAAAAGGGACTTTTGATAGGGCTGGACGGTAAACCGGTTTACCGGTAAAAACCGGTAAAAGTTTTTTTACCGAAAACGCGGTAACGAACCTCTAATTCGGTAAAAACCGGTTTTTCTCGACAGTCGGTAAAAACCTATTTTTTCGGACGGTAAAAAATTTTGGTTCCGCAAAAAAAAAATGTTCCGCGGCGGCAAACTTTGGTTCCGTGGCGGCAAATTTCTGTTCCGCGGGCGGCAAAAAATTAAAAAATTGGCGTCTCTAAAAAAAGGTAAAATGTTTTTTCGGACGGGAAAAAATTTTGGTTCCGCGAAAAAAAAAATGTTCCGCGGGCGGCAAAAAATTGGCGTCACTAAAAAAAAGGTAAAATATTTTTTCGGATGGGAAAAAATTTTCCGCGGCGTCAAACTTGGTTCCGCAGGCGGTAAAAAATTTTTACCGACTTTCGAGAAAAACCGGTTTTTTTTCATTATCGAGGTCGGTAATGAAAATCCATTACCGTCCAGCCCTAACTTTTGAGTAGAAATTAACATGCGGATTCCCATAAGAATTTAACATTGGCTCTATGGAAGGAAGAGCTGGAAAATGAATTTAAAAAATCTGATATACCTACATCAGTAAAGTGTACTTCAAACAATTTTCACGAAAAATTTTACTGATATACTTTTTAAAGGTCATTTAAAAAATAGTTGATTTATTAAATTTAATCAAAATCGTTAAAGCCAATCTTGTTAAAATCGGAAAAAACTGAAAAAGCACATCACTTAAAACAATTTTTACGAAAAATCTTACTGATATACTTTTTATAGAGCATTTTATCTAAAAAGAAAAATATTTATGTTCTGAAACCATGGCAACCATTTCTCCTACCACAGTACAAGAGTAAAGTTTGGCCGATTTTGTTCAAAAGCTTATATTGAGTGTCCGGGGGGGGGGGGGGTACCTAACTTGAATATAAAATTTCGATCTGGTAGCTAAATTTCTGCATGCTTAAAATCTTTTCACACAGACAGACATAGACCGATTTGCGGGACCCACTTTTTGGACTCAGGGGACCTCAAAACGTATATCCATCAAAATCTCGACATCGAATTTTTATACTTTATCTATTGGCCTATATTTCATATATAGGGGAAGAGAAAGTAATAAGAATTCTGTCGGACCAAAATCATTTTAATTTCACCCTGTCGACGTTT
The DNA here is from genome assembly GCA_023213315.1 of Euborellia annulipes. Classification (NCBI taxonomy): domain Eukaryota; kingdom Metazoa; phylum Arthropoda; class Insecta; order Dermaptera; family Anisolabididae; genus Euborellia; species Euborellia annulipes. The sequence continues at coordinate 3,641 of JAKCPI010019699.1, forward strand.
CGGGAACTAAACCCCATACAACCATTGTATATTATAATACAATATTGTAGGTGATTGTAAAATAAAATGCGAATTTATTTACAACACCTTTTATATCCAACAATTAAAAAAAAACTAGAAACATATTAATTTCATTCAGGCCCTCGGGGCTTGGTGCGTGCTAACCTCGTATACCAAACGTCGTGGGTTCGGACCCCAGGAAGTCCGATGATTTTATTTAAGCCATTTGGATACCAGATGGCTTAAATAAGAATGCCTGGACCCTAGGGCTGGACGGTAATGGATTTTCATTACCGACCTCGATAATGAAAAAAAAAACGGTTTTTCTCGAAAGTCGGTAAAAATTTTTACCGCCCGCGGAACCAAAGTTTGCCGCCGCGGAACATTTTTTTTTTTTTTGCGGAACCAAAATTTTTCCCAGGCCGGAAAAATATTTTGCCTTTTTTAGAGACCCAATTTTTTGCCGAAACATTTTTTTTTTCCCCGCGGGACCAAAATTTTTCCCCGTCCGGAAAAATATTTTACCTTTTTTTAGAGAGCCAATTTTTTTTTGTCGAAACATTTTTTTTCCCCCCCGCGGAACCAAAATTTTTCCCCGGCCGGAAAAATATTTTACCTTTTTTTTGGAGACGCCTATTTTTTGCCGCCGCGGAACCACAATTTGGTTTGCCGCCGCGGAACATTTTTTTTCTCGCCTAACCAAAATTTTTTACCGCCCGAAAAAATAGGTTTTTACCGACTTTCGAAAAAAACCGGTTTTTATCGAATTAGAGGTTCGTTACCGCGTTTTCGGTAAAAAGTTTTTACCGGTTTACCGTCCAGCCCTACTGGACCCCAATATAGACTAATTCATAAATAACGGTTATCGTCAAAGTCTTATATGGCCTAAATTGCCGAAAAGACTGTGTGAATGAGAAAAAAAGTGTGAATGTTTAAAAAAAAAAAAAATTTCATTCATTCTGAAATTTCCATTTCTTATTTAATTGGATAATGGGTTGGATGGTTGGAGGGGTAGAATCAGGATACAGCTTCCCTATTTGTTGTTGAATGACGAGTTTCTTTCTTTCCTTCTCTCTCTCTCTCTCTCACTCTCTCTTGCCATTTACTGATCATGATTGAATTTCGTTGGTAAATCTCTTAAGTGCTCCCAAGTCCAAGATAACAAATAAAAGACTAGGGGAAAAAGATACGAGATTGATAAAGCATAATGGTCACTTTTAAATTAGTGCTTATAAGAACCAAATAGTAATTAATTGTAAATTATTATGTGCATTACTTTCACTAGCTACGAGATTGAAGCTTTATATTTAAGTTAGTTACTCCCCTGAAGCCCAAAAATAAGCGCAAAGAATTTTAATGATGTAATTTTTCACTTTTTTAGATTTCTCAAAATTCGCTTTAACAATTTTAATTAAAACTCATAAATCAAATTTGTTAGATGCAAGGGCGGATACAAAGGGGAGGTAAAAGGTTAATTACCCCCCCCTCCTCGAGATTTAAAAAAATACTTTTTTTTCGCAAAACAATTTTTTTTAATGTAAAATTTTAAATATTAATACTTAAAAATTTGATTTGTATTTATATTTTGGCAAACAAGTGCAGAATGCGCCTTTAAATTACCGAAATTAAGAAAAGATTGTGTGCTCTGCGACGAGTCACACCAGATTACCCCCCCCCCCCTCCCCCCCCCCCCCCCCAAAAAAAAACACCTCTGGATTCGCCTTGGTTAGATGTTCTTTAAATGTATAAATTTTTTTATCTCAAACCTGTTTGAAACACACTTTACATTTGTACTTTTTTTTTTTACTTTCTCTTACCTCTATATATATGTTAATATATATAGAGAGAGAAAGTATTGGATTCATATCAAAAATTCGATGTCGAGATTTTGATGGATATACACGTTTTGAGGTCCCCTGAATCCAAAAAAGTGGTTTTCGCGACATGGTCTGTCTGTGTGTCTGTCTGTCTGTGTGTCTGTCTGTGAACAAAATATCTCAAGAACGGAAAGAGCTAGGAGGTTAAAATTGTATATTTAAGTTAGGCACCCCATGGGACGTGACACGAAGCTTTTGAACAAAATCGACCAAAGAGTACTAGTACTTTACTGATGCACTTTTTCAGTTTTTTTTTCGATTTTCTCTAAATTTGCTGCAACGATTTTTTTTTAAAATTCAAAAATCAATTATTTTTTATATTCTCTTTATAATGTATATTCTCATTTAGTGATTGAAATCTTCTGAAGACAACTTTACTTTGGATACCAAATGACTTAAATAAGAATGCCTGGACCCCTAATATGTATAATAATCATTAACGGATATCGTTTAAAGTCTTAAATGGCCTAAGTTGCCGAAAAGACTGTGTGAATGTGAGTGTGAATGAGAAAAAAGTGTGAATGTTTTTTTAAAAAAAAAAAAAAAAAAAAGACAACTTTACTCTTGTACTCCATAGAAAAGATAGGAGAAATGGTTGCCATGGAAACAAAATATAAATATTTTCCCATACTTATAAAATGTACCGTACAGTCGGTAACTAAATATATCTCAACACAAAAAATCTGGTGTGACAAGCACAGTACACAACTTTCGATTACCGAAGGTAAGAGAAAGTTGTGTGCTGTGCGCCAGTTTTTAAATACAGCATCAGGTTTCGCATTTTTTTTTTTTAATTTAATTTAAGGTCTTTTTCGGCATTGAAGGCCATTTAGACTCTGTCTCTATTTATTTCAATTGGATTGGTAGCCAATATATTTAAAATAAATTTTTGTCGCATGAGACATTTTGATTAAATTTCATAAATCAATTATTTGTTAGATGTTTTTTAAATGTTTAAATTTTGCTCTCAAACCTGTTTGAAGCACACTTTACTCTTGTACTTTTTTTAAAAATTTCATTTAAGGGTGCAAACCTTTTCTACTAGAAGCTAATTCTCTAGCCCTGGGCCACATGTCAAGGTCTACTTTTATACTTGATAAATAAGATAGGAGATATAGTTTCGATATAAATTGAATTCTAATGTTGTTCCGGAAACTTCATATAAAACTACGTGACAAACACTGAACACAACTTTTAATTACTGAAGGTAAGAGAAAGTTGCTTGCGACCAGTCACACCAGATTTTTTATTTCAAATAACTAATATGTTCAAATCATGACAGCAATTTCCCAAGAACAACGTATTTTATCATTAAAATGAAATCTGTTCTCAAAGAGATTTCTTGAATTATTTGAATTTTATATGCACGCAATTCTTATGTAAAATTATTTATAAACTGAAAAAAAAGAAACAATTTCTAGTATGAGTTTAAGGACTAACTGTTTCATTAATACTTTTTAATTGTTATGAAAAGTTGCTAGAATTGCATAAGAGTAATAGTGGGATTGTAAACGAGATGAACACTTTGAAGTTGGAGAGATTTAAGTGAATTTTCGAAAGCCCTGTAGTTTGAGCAATTCGACTCTTGAGCACGAAACCATCTCAAGTATAAATATTCAGTATTTCATGAAGGCAATTCCTTATCATAAACATATAAGTACTTAGCTGTTTTGTGTTTTAAAAATTTTCTCTTAATTTCTAATGAACCGGAACATAGTATACAGATTAGGGTTCGACCGAAACAAGATTTTCAGCCGAAACCGGAAACCGAATATTCGGCCTCAATCTTAGTTTCGGCCGAAACCGTAACCGAAACCAAAACTTGTATTTCCTATAAAAAATTCATATCATTTTACCTTTTTTTTTTTGAAATTTTTTCAGCCCTGCGGAAAATTTTTTTCCCCTCCGTGAAAATCATTTTAGCTTTTTTTTTTTACCGCACCTTTTCCACTTTTGCAAATCATTTGACGTTTTTTTTTGCATCCGAGTCTCATCCCATCTTTTCATACTCGGGTTTCGGCCGGCCGAAAGTTTCGGCTACTTTTTGGCCGAAACTGGCCGAAACCGTAACCGAAACCGAATATTCGGTCGGTTCCTAATACAGATATAGTCAGGGGCGCCGGAACAAATTTGAACCAGGGGGGGGGGGGCAAAAAAATTTTTTTTAAGAAAATTAAAATAATTTAATATGTTCAAATAGTATAAAACAAAAACAAATCTACTATAAAGTAGGGTCCGACCGAAACAAGATTTCCAGCCGAAACCGAAACCGAAACCGAATATTCGGCCTCAACCTTAGTTTCGGCCGAAACCGTAACCGAAACCGAAACTTGTATTTCCTATAAATATTTTTTTTCATTTTACCTTTTTTTTTTTGAATTTTTTTTTCCCTCCCGTGAAAATCATTTTACCTTTTTTTAGGGAGACTAAAATTTTTTCTCCCTCAAGTGCAAATTATTTGACCTTTTTTTTTTTTTTTTTTGGCATGCGAGTCTCATCCCATTTTTTCAGACTCTGGTTTCGGCCGGCCGAAAGGTTCGGCCACTTTTTGGCCGAAACCGAAACTACGGCCGAAACCATGATTTTTGGCCGAAACTGGCCGAAACCGTAACCGAAACCGAATATTCGGTCGGTTCCTACTATAAAGCTTTAAAAATTTTAAAAAATTTGCTAGTGATTTTATCAAAAATTTAGGCTATATTTATACTATTTGAAGGAAATAAATATTTTTAATTTTCTTCTTTTAATTCAATATAAAATGTTTTTAGAAATTAGGAAAACAATAAATAGGATCTATATAAAATATTTTGGAAAAAATGAATTTCTTACTCTTAATTTTTTTTTAATTTAAAAGATTTTATTTTTTCAAAAGTAAAAATGTATCATTTTTAAAAATAAATGAAATAAAAGAAGATATGTTGCCCCCCTCTCCCCCCTCCTATAGGATGCCAGGGGGGGCAATGTACCCTTGCCCCATCAGTTCCGGCGCCTATGGATATAGTAAAAGCAAGATGGATTTGACTTTCGTTTGTTTAATGAAGTACTCTTCAAAAGTGTGTCCATGACTTAGAGGGTTTCATCACAATTAGAGCATCCCCTTGAACTAAAGGGTAATTAGTTTAACAAACCTTAAAGAAAATAGTGCGTGTTTGGATTAGGAAAATAATTACACAAAATACCAAACATACTGTAGGACTGAATATATAAATTATTTAGATTTAATAGAGTGATTTTTCTTTTCTTTTATTTTTATATACCGGTATACTAAAATAAATTTATTAAAAAAAAAAAAAAATACCATCTAAAAAACCTATACAATACTTGAAAAAGATTTCGTATTTTTTTAAAATAAACATTCACATGCACTAAAAACAAACTCTTGTTCAAACGCTTCAAACTTCGATTAAAAAACAATAAATTTGCATAATTCCCTGGATTTAAAGAGAGAAAATCTTTTCACATACATGATACATTAATACAATTTTTTTTCAAGAGAGAATTTAATAAACTTATTTTTTTGATTGTCGTTCCTTCCTTTAATAATAAAAAAAATATTTATATATTATTCTATCAGTTTTTTTTTTATAAAAATAAATTTCTAAACCGGAAATTGAAAATGATTATTAATAATTTTTATTAGCATAATATTACATTTTTTACTTTTTTTATAAAAGTAATTAATGGTAAAATTTACAAATGAAGGATATCAGTTATTTTTGCACCTTTTAATATAGGGCCTACCATTATCGATGTCAACTGATATTTATTTTCGCAATAATTTTTTGTAGAAATTTATTATTCCATTCCAAAAGTATCGATACCAGTAACACTCAAAAAAATAAAGTGCTTGAATCAATCAAAACGAAATTATTGTAAAATATTTTCTATAGCAAATTTTTAAAATCTGTACCGTTCGTTCAGTAAAAATCTGGTGTGACTGGCGCACAGACACAACTTTCTCTTACCCTTCGGTAAGAGAAAGTTGCGCACTGTGCTGGTCACACCAGATTTTTTTGTGTCGAGATATATTTAGTTTCCGATAGCACCTTAGTTTCAAACTTGGATTTTAAATGTTGACTGCTTCAAATAAACTATGGTTATTTTTCAAAATTTTAATCTCATATTTGGACATTTTATACACAATATAGATTCGTAAATAAATACAAAATTTCATAAGAATTGGAAAAAAAATTTTTAAATGCCTAAAAAGTTCGAAAGGGGACCCCCTTTTGAATCGAAATTAACATACAAATCCCTATAGGAAATTAACATTGTTCCTATGGATGGAAGAGGTGGAAAGTGAATTTAAAAAGAGTAGAGACAGACGATAATGTTTGCAAGTGAGAGAGAGACATATATGTTTTCTTTGAAACAATTACAGGCAGAAATAAAATAAAAATAAATGGGAATTTAAATAATAATTGATTTTTAATCTAATAAAAAGAAAAAGATTTAAATTCCGTTACCATGGCAACCATTTCTATCTTTCCTATGAAGAACAAGAGTAAAGTGGTCTTCAGAAGATTTCAACGGCAAAATGAGAATATACATTTTAAAGAGCATCTAAAAAATAGTTCATTTATAAATTTTAAAAAAATCCTTGGAGGGAATTTTGAGAAAATCGAAAAAAACTGAAAAAGTACATCAGTAAAGTACTAGTACTTTTTGGCCGATTTTGTTCAAAAAGCTTATTTTGAGATTCTTCAAAGGTACCTAAGTTAAATATAAAATTTCAATCCGCTAGCTCAACTCCTTCATGCTAAAAATCTGTCCACACACACAGACACACATACATACACACACACACACACACACACACACACACACACACACAGACCAATTTGCGGGACCCACTTTTTTGGACTCAGGGGACCTCAAAACATGTATATCCATCAAAATCTCGACATCGAATTTTTGACATGATCGCAATACTTTCTCTCTCTATATATTTCATATATAGGGTACGAGAAAGTAAAAATTGATTTATTTCATTATACTTCTTATACTGCCTCATTACTGGGGAAGGGGGGAGGGGGCAAATCCTGTCTTGAATCCCCTCCTTATAAAAAATTTCTTACTACGCCTCTGTATTATAGTTTTTGTTTGAATTTTTGGGTGCAGTTTTGTTTCTCAATCTTTTTGAATGTTCTTCGCCGGGCGAAGAGGGGGGGAGGATTTTCGCCCTAATACAGAGAATATAAAATTATCGTCTATTTATATTATTTAGATTCGAACTGGATCTCTAGCATTTAATAACATTAAAAAACACCTAAAACGCCTCCTTAAAATAATAATTAATATTATAAAAATATCAATAATTGAGTCATTTTTAAAAAATTTTTAATGTTGCCCCTCTCTATTGTAGTCTTTGTTGATTTAACGCTAGATCGTCATCTAGAGATGAAAAAAAAAGAGGAGTGGGAGACGTGGGCGATATATTCAACAAGAGTATCATTAATTGTTGTTATATAACGGGGGTGAGAGTGTGTGTGTGTGTGTGGTAAAGGAGAAGAGACGGAGGGTGTGGCGCATGCGCAGTGTCCACTTTTTGACTTTGTTCACCTGGCGGCGACGGCATCGGAGGCGGCGGAATCGCAGGCGCTTAGCGCGCGCTTCGTTCAGTAACGCGTCGGACCTCGAGCGCATAACCTCCAGGTGAAAAAAAAATTCATACACAAGAGAGAGATAAAGAGAGACTTCGATGGACATCATCAATAGAGACAAGTGTGTATGTGCGCGATTCATCAGACGATAATGTATGACCCATCATTTGCACACCATTTCGACATGGATACAACACACACACACTCATCCGAGGCTTAATTTTTTTTATTAACTGAGAGAGAGAGAAAAAAAAGGTAAAAATTTTAATGATAGTTTTTTATTCATCTTCAATTTTTTAATTATCAAAAAAAAAAAAAAAATAATAATAATTATAGAAAAATGGAAAAATTCTTTTTCTAAAAAATGTTTAATTGAAAAATCATACTGATAGGAAATAAACCATTCATGAATGTCACAGATCCAGTTATTCAGGTTAGAAAAGGATTCAATTAAATAAAATATATAATAGATTACTGATTCATTACGATTAAATATTAATACTACAGCGGTCTATAAATTAAAATAATATATAAACACGATTATTAGTTAATTTACTTATAAATCAGAAGACTTATTGGAACTCAGAGAGGTCAAAATTTTTCTTAGGAAATTCATTATACAGAAAAGTTGAGGCAGGACTCCAGAAAAACTTTTAGTTTGAAGTCGTACCTAAAATCCATTTTGAGGAGAAAAGGGATGAGAAACAATTTTTCTCAAAAAATTTCCCATAATACCATTTCAAGAATAGGGCGGATACCTCCTGAATACGTCTCATATTTATTCTCACTTTTTTGACTTCTAATAAAAAATAAATATACCATATTTTTAAAATGGCACACTAGATTTATTAGATATTTTTAAGGAATTCGAAATAGATGATCCTTTTTAATATTAAAGCATAATTACAATAATAAAATTTTCTTACATGAAAATGGTTAGATTTACTTTCTTAATTAAGACTTAAAAATGGTTTTTATTTTAATTTTCTCTCTATATTTTATTTAAAAAAAAAAGAAACTAATTAACTTTTTTTTAGCCTTTTCGGCATCTTAGGCCATATAGACTTTGACGATAGTTATTATTTAAATATGATATATTACAGGTAGATTTATTTATGTCATTTCGTATCCAAATTATGATATTTAAATAAATTCATTAGCCTGCCTGAGATCCGAATCCGCCCCTCTTGGCTTTATAATTAACTTATTATTGCAATATTTTCAGGCGCCAGGGAATAATTAAATTTTTTAAAAATTAAAATCATCTTTTTCCTTTGTAAATTATCTAATGAATTGTCATAAGGCCGAGCGTTTTCTTTTTACTTTCTCGTTTATTCAAACGTTAGCAACATTTCGATCCTATCTTGGGATCATCTTCAGGCTTATTGTTCAATAAAAAAAAAGATAAATTGTTTCTCATTTCATATATAAGATACTCTCTATAATAATTTGGTTTGTCTTTAGTCAGTCAGGGTACCTTGGAATGATTTTACTTGGTTGTTTTTTCCTTCTCCAGGAGACAATTGAAGGAGTTTAAAGAATATATGTCATGTGTAGAATTTGAAATTTTTTTTATACACTCATGTCTTTCGTTGAAATTGTTAATGCTCTTTATTATGCTTGTGTAATTTTTAAAATAAATTGTTCAAGTATAATGAAAATAAAAATAATTGAACTTTTTTGTAAACTTAATACCTCTGCTCTCTGTTGCTTTGAAGAAAATCGAGGATAGGATAACTTTGCGGTTGACAAATTTTCTTTCTTCGCTGTTAAAATACTAGGCTTACAGCTGAAAATATATCCGCAATACATTTCTTGGTTGCTTAATTTTATCCATAATAGAGAAATAATATTCCATCAAAAATTAATATTTTATAAAAAATTATATAACTTCAGGAAAAGATCTTGTTTTATTTAAATCAATTAAAAACGCTAATAGACGTATACTATTAGAATATATGGTATTTCATTCAATGATATATTTATTGGTTTTTATAAATATAACTTGTTCCTTAGATATTTCTTAAAAAAGCTAATGATAAAAATAAATTTATCATTTTCCTATAGGTCTACCGTTATATATTTCACCTGTTTTTAGGTTTTAAAAAATTTGATATGCATTCTTAGATTCATAGTCGAATTGAAACTCATTCGAAGAAATCTTAAAAAAATTAACTGTAGTTTTTTCTCTTTTAAGTTATAACTAATTTTTTTCTTAAAAACAGGTTTAGAAATAAAAATATCCAAACTATTTTTTTTAATGAGTTGCTTTTTTTTTAAACCTATATTTTTAGAGCCCATTTGGCATATTTTTTCGTTAGAACAAGAATATGATTTTTAGGCATACCGATATCTGGCAAGTTGGAATCACACTCTAAATAATATAAATTCAAATCTGAAATATCAATATTTATTCAACTAATATAAAATTTAGCATACTTGTATGCAGAATAATTAAAATTATTGACCATCTAATCTTGAAACTATTAAAATTTGTAAGTGGCTTGGAGAAAATATCACCAGAGTTTCTTTTCACAACAATTTAATTTATTCAGCAGATATTTCGGATGCCCTAAAGCAATTCATTAAATTAATTATGTGTGGATTTAATGAAGAGTGGATGAATGACTTTAGGCCATTCGAAATATCTACTGAAACTTTGGAGAAAAATCCTGGTGATATTTTCTCCAAACTACCTAATCTGTTGTTTATTAAATTTCCTATTAAAATCTCTTTATTAAGTTTTAATAATAATTCAAAATGGCGAATAAGATTAAATAACCACGACTCTATATGTGTGGAAAATTTCAGTTATTTATTAATAAGAAAACATTTTCCTATCCAGGTCCGAAACGTTAGGTTAGAAAATTGTTGATAAATGAAATTAAACTTTTATTTATTTAAGGTCTTTTTCGGCACCGGGGGCCATTTTGAGCCCGTCTCTATTTATTTCAATTTATTAGTAGCCAATTATTAATAAATTGAAATAAATTGTCGCATGAAAAGAGATGCGAACCCGCGAGCCTTGTATCAGAAGGCAAATTAAATTTCTTAATTCATCTTTATATAGATTTATTTTGCTAAAAAAAAACCTTAAATTAATTCTTTTTTGTTTACTTGAAGATAAAGTAACCCAAATGATGTATTCACTTATGACTTTTTTGACAGTTCTTAGCTTTGGTTACTAACAGATAGTGGTTCCTTATCATAACTACAAAATATAGAAATAATACTGTAAATTGAAAAGAAGAAACAGGAAGGTGTTATCCAGTTGCATATGCAAATCTCTACTATATTTTTGTATGAACAGCTATGCATTCACCTAAGCCAGTGGTTCCCAACCTGGGGGCGATCGCCCCCAAGGGGGCGATTTGGGTTTTCAGGGGGGCGATAAATAAGCGGGGGGGGCGATTGGGGGGCGATGAGTATTCAAAGGGAGAAAAATTATTTACTAAAATTTAAAAAAATAAAAATCAAAGAGAAAAATCTCCTATTTACAGGATGGTCAGGATAGAAGAAGACAAAATATTATCATAAAAATAAAATAGTCTGAAGATAATTCCAATCTAGAATTGAAACGTCACTTTTAACTCAAATTCTAAATTTCAATTTAAAAAAATCATTTTCTTGAAATTTTTTCTTTTCAGGGGGCCCGGGCCCTTTAAGCTCAAATCAGGTTTAGTCTTTTTCACGACTCAGGATAGCTAAAAACGCAGATTTCAGTGGCTAATTTTCAAAAAATTTTCCATACCCACAAATTCCCCAGGAAATCCTGTCCGGATCTGGCCTCGATAAATTATTGTAACTCTTTGTTTAGGAAATTTTGAAATTTTTTTTTTTTTTTTTTTTTTTTTTTTAAACATTCACACTTTTTTCTCATTCACACTCACACTCCACACACATTCACACAGTCTTTTCGGCAACTTAGGCCATTTAAGACTTTGACGATAACCGTTGTAATATATATTATCTATTGTGGGTTGAGGCATTTCTATTTAAGCCATCTGGTATCCAAATGGCTTAAATAAAATCATCGGACTGCCTGGATCCGAACCCGCGAGGTTTGGCATAGGAGGTAGGCACGCTACCTACTATGCCACACCCGGAGGCGAAAAATTTTATATAACTTTATTTAAATAAATATTGTAAGCTATGAATAACTATTTCAAAAGTTGTGTCAAAAACTGTGTAAAAAATTGTTGGCATGAAGGCCACAATAGCCTTTTATATACTAAAAAAAAACTTTAAGTTTTTTTTTTTGGGGGGTATTACTAAGTATTACTAAGCAGTCCCGGGGCCCGTCAAGTCTGTCTGCGGCCCTGTATATAGGCCTACGGTAATAAAATTGTTTAAAATAATAAAACAGCTTTATTATTTACACTTTACTTCAAATTAAAATTAGGTATACAATGAAAATGTAAAGGGGGGGGGGGCGATAGGTGTTAGTCAACCTCCAGAAAGGGGCGATGGGTCAAAAAAGGTTGGGAACCACTGACCTAAGCGATATTAACAATTTATCGCTCTGAGGATGGGAATGATGGGTTCTCGAAACGTCGACAAAATTTAAATACAATTTTTTATTCTATGCTGGTTGCTTACATCTTCCTGCTCTTCTTTATTATAATATAGTTGCCATGTAGTTAATTTTTTTGACTAAAAAAAGATTTTCAGACAGTTTTTTCGTGCACTTAAAAGTGAACAAAGTTTCACTCACGAACTCCTGACATGTCTAGAACGAGAAAATCACATTTTGCTACACTATATAGATGCTTTGCGTACTGTACCAGAGCTTGCTGATCATAATGTTTAACAAATTAACAGCTTTTAAATTTCAACCTTATAAGTAATTATTCAAAACCATAGACCAGTTTATTTAAAATTAATTAAGTTAATTTAAATAAATCTTCTCTCGAAAACGGCTCTAAAGATTTTGTTTTAAATTTTAAACATATAGGTCTACTATTTGCTGTCCTAATATGAAATTGTGCTAGGTCTCGTGTTTGGGAAAATTCGGGTACTAGTACTTTACTGATGTACTTTTTTATTTTTTTCCACTTTTCTCAAAATTCACTTTAGAGATTTCTTTCAAATTTTAAATATTTCTTATTTTAGGTATACAAAACAAATTAAGTCTCGACTTTGGGAAACTTTGAGTACTAGTACTTTACTGATGTACTTTTTTAGTTGTTTTCAATTTTATCAAAAAAAAAAAAAAAAAAAACGACCGAGCTCCAGCTCCAACGCGGAACTTTTATTTAAATACTTTTTGAGATAAAATTCAATTTTTTTTATTACACACTAGCCTCTTTTCAAATTTCATAATTAACTTAAATAACACAATTTGATTATTTTTTATATCAGCAACGAAATAATTTGTTTGTGTTAAGAATTCTAACTCGTTATTTTAAACCTAATTATATTATTCAATATGTCTGCTGATTAAAAAAAAAAGACATGAATATAATATTTTGGTTATCTGCACAACCTGATTAGAAAAAAATTAAAAAATTGGTAAATAATTCAGCTTATAGCTACCTACTGTATTGTAACTATATTGTAATTAAAATTCGAATACGAATATTATTGTACTCACTTATTAGTTTTTTTAAATTAAAGTTGATTTATGTTAATAAATACATTATGATTTCAAAAATTTAAGTCCGCCCACCGCGAAAGCGTGGAGGTCTGGTTCAAGAGGCGTAATTTTTGCCTATTTTTTTTTTTTCACTAGTTTCGTGTATTTAGATAAAGAGGCCTACTTGTATAGACGAGCCCGAGAACCATTTGTTCAATTAAAAATGAATGAAAAACACAACTTTCTCTTACTCTTCGGTAATCGAAAGTTGTGTTCTGTGCTTTTCACACCAGATTTTTGTGTCGAGATATATTTAGTTTCCGACAGTAAGGTACAATTGAATTCAAAATGTAAAATTTATAAGCGTGGGAAAATATTTATATTTTGTTACCATGGCAACCATTTCTCCAATCTTTACTATGAAGTACAACAGTAAAGTGGTCTTCAGAAGATTTCAACGGCAAAATGAGAATATATATTTTAAAGAACTTCTAAAAAAATAATTGATTTATGAATTTTAATCAAGATCGTTGGAGCGAATTTTGAGAAAATTGGAAAAATTTGAAAAAGTGAATCAGTAAAGTACTGTAGTACTTTTTAGCCGATTTTGTTCAAAAGTTTCTTGTCACATCCCAGGAGGATACCCCACCCAACTTAAATATAAAATGTCAACCTCCAAGAGCTAGGAAGTTGAAATTTTATATTTAAGTTAGGCACCCTCATGGGTCGTGACACAAAGCTTTTGAACAAAATCGACCAAAAAATACTAGTACTTTACTGATGCACTTTTTCAGTTTTTTTTTTTCGATTTTCTCAAAATTCGCTTCAACGATTTTGTTTAAATTTCAAAAATCAATTATTTTTTATATGCTCTTTAAAATGTATATTCTCATTTTGCTATTGAAATTTTCTGACGACCATTTTACTCTTATGCTTCACAGGAAAGATAGGAGAAATGGTAACAAAATATAAAAATTTTCCCACGCTTATAAATTTCATACATCTTGAATTCAATTGTACCCTACTATTGGAAACAAAATATATCTCGACACAAAAAATCTGGTGTGACAATCACAGAACACAACTTTCATTCCGAAGGTAAGAGAAAGTTGTGTGCTGTGCCACAATCACACCAAATTTTTTGTATATATTGATTTTTCATTGATATAAAAAAATAAATAGTTAAAAGCATTTTTAGCAAACAAAAATAGGTAAAATGATTACTCTCGAAAGTTCATGAACTTTAGCTTTATTAGATTTTTTTGGAGCCTAGAGTTGAGCAAAGAGAGTTAGTTTACTATAATAATATTGAATTTAAAAATAAAAAAAAAAAAAATTCTTTAAAATAAGTTTTTTTTCAACTTTTATTATTTCTAATGGAAATTTTTTTTTAAGAAATAAAGCAAACAAACTACGTATATTCTAATTTAATAACAAATCAAGAATTCTGAATTAGATTATATAATAAAATCATTAATAAATACTAGCCGCGCCGCCCGCCTTCGGCTGGCTTTGCGCCTAGCCCCCTCTATAGAGGTAGCCAGTTGCCGGAAGTTCTAGTTTGAGTCCAGAGGGTCATTCAAGCATAAACGGATCTCTCAAATTTACTTTACCTCAAACTTTATATAATATGCCGTTCCAAAATAACGTAAAATTATGGGATTTTTGAAGTTGCTTTTTAAGGTACTAAGAGTGAGAGATTAAATTAAATTATTATCAATTAATTTGGTATCCAAATGGCTTAAATAAAATTATCGGACTGCCTGGGATCCGAACCCGCGCCTCTCGGTATAGAAGGTTAGCACGCTAACCTCTAGACCAAGCCCGCATGCTGGTTTAAAATATTAGCCTATATAAATTTTATTTATTCTCTTCGGAATAGCAACAAAATAGTATTGTTGTCACGACCCATATATGAAAATACAATGGGCCAAGCCAGGCCCAATAAGGGTTCCAGTTGTATTTTCTATTACAGTCGGTACCTCAAGTACCTGATGTGCTCGAGAGTTTAATCTTAAGCTTAGACAATCAAACCAGTATTTTTAAGTTTTTGGCCGAAACCGAAACTGGTCGAAACCATAACCGGAAACCGAATATTCGGTCGGTTTCTAATTTCTTCATCCGATCCTAATGGCAAATCTTTACAAATTTTTACTCGTGCTTTTAATATCAAGAATTTCCAATCACACGTCTCTCTCTACATATCAAAAAAATAATCATAAGCATATTTTATTATTTTCTTTACACTCTCTTAAAACAATGGAAACTAAAATTGAATATTAATTACACATATTTTTCATCTCTGTTTCCCTTCGTTATCTCACTCTATTCATCATTTATTAATAACAAACATACCAGAATAAATGAATTCATCGAATACCAATTTATTTTTCTTCTTTTTTAACTAGTTATCTGCTGGTTTAAGCAAGAAGTAGATTTTCCGTTTATTAAATATTTTTGTATAAATCGTTGCTCTTCCTTTTATGTTTAAATTCAATCAAATTCCAACTTCCTCTCGTTTTTCTCGGTGGGGAATTGACCTGAATTCACCTGGAAATCTCAAAAAAAAAAAATAAATAAATACAAAATTAATAATAATGCAATATCATAATAATTCAATCTTTAAATACAAAAAATTTCATATTCCTATATGTATTTTTTATTTTTATATACAATATCTAGATTATATTCTGGCAAATTAAATTTTGTAGTTTTAAATGAAAAATTCTTCTTCTTTCTTCGCCTTTATTATTCTGGGCGGTGCGGGGTCGGCGGGGAGGGTTTTTGCGACCGGGAAGAGATAGAACAGGCCGGCCTGTCGCACGGTCTGACGCCTGTTGAAAATATAGAAGGGGAGAGACTGACAGTCAAAGAACAGAAATATTGCCAGTCCCAACCTAGAGCTCGTGGTCGCTTAATTTGAAATATGCTTATTTATAATCAAATAGACTCGGAGGTGCTAGTATTACCTCTCTTTACTTGGACCGTAATATAAACCTATTAATTAAGAGAAGAAAGGCGAAAATTATTAATTATATGCTTGAATCAGATGTTGTGATAATAACTCTATTATAAGAGATAATAATATTTATAGTATATGCGGGTTTTGTGGCTGACAATAAAATAAAAGGATATATCATAATAAAATCATTATAGCCCACATCCCGTTTTATATTTATATTAATTATTAATATTTAATATATTCATATTTTCAGCAACCAATACCAATAAAAGATTTTCTGAATATGTTAATTTTCATGACAAATTGTCACCGTAATTGTTATTAATATATTGTTAATAAGAAATGAAATTCAAATAATTTTTCTCAATATACATCCACTAGATTAGATTCGGGCATACATATGGTTTTGTAATTTGGTCCTTCGAGCCGGATTAAATTACCACATGTGACTTTTTCTGAGATATCTTTCAAATATTTATTTTTTATTGTTATCACTATTATCAGATTAAATATTAGGCCAATTCAGGGGGCTGGGATTCCAAAATTTTTTTGAAAAATCAGGAGAGAGTTAGCACTTTTACTTTCTTACCTTATTAGATGATTAAATGCTCTTCGCGAAATGAACTGATGTTATTATGTTATGGACTGTTCCTGGACCTCTTTGTTTAATCAATGTTACAAGCATACTGTACATACATTTTCCTTTTCATTTATATGCAGATTATTTACATCGTTATCGTCCATGAAGAAGAACCATGATTTTTGTGATATTATCCTTTCTGACTTCCACATAACAAGAAACATACTAAATGATACTTTATTTTATTTCTTGTACTAAAGATGTTATTAGGGTTGTCGATAAGTCACAAGATTTTGACTTTAAATGCATTCGATTTATTTATTAGTTTTGTTACTAAAAACTTTCCATCGGGATTTTTCTTATTTTAACGTTAATTACTCTATTAACTTGCTTATTGTTATTTGTGAAACAAACTCGTCCGGGATTCTCATTGAATAAACATACACAGAAAATTTCATCATAATTGGTTCAGTCGTTTAGGAGGAGTTCAGTCACATACACACGTACAGAAGAATTATATATATAAAGAAGATATAAGATATATAGAGAGTAAGAGAAAGTATTGGTTTCATGTCAAAAATTCGATGTCGAGATTTTGATGGATATACACGTTTTGAGGTCCCCTAAATCCAAAAAAGTGGTTTTCGCGACATGGTCTGTCTGTCTGTGTGTCTGTGTGTCTGTGAACAAAATATCTCAAGAAAGGAAAGAGCTAGGATGTTGAAATTTTATATTTAAGTTAGGCACCCCCATGGGATGTCACACTTGTGCTTTTAATCAATATCGGCCAAAGAGTACTAGTATTTCATTGATGTACTTTTCAGTTTTTTTCGATTTTCTAAATTTGCTCCAACGATTTTTTTTTAAATTCAAAAAATCAATTATTTTTTAGATTCTCTTTAAAAATGTATATTCTCATTTTGGGATTGGAAATCTCTGAAGACCACTTTACTCTTCTTGTACTCCATAGAAAAGATAGGAGAAATAGTTGTCATGGTAACAAACTATAACATTTTGCCGTACTTATAAATTTACATCTTGAAAAATCGAATGTACCGTACTGTCGGAAACTAAATACATGTCGGGGGGGAAAATCTAGCGTGACAAGCACAGTACACAACTTTCGAGGGGGGGGGGGGGGGGGGGGGCCAGTCACACCAGATTTTTTTCAATGACATTCATTTAATGCAGATGCCAAACTCAAAACCTAACTTGGGCCAAATAAACAATGCTTAACAATAGTCGCAATAGTTTATAAATAAAATATTTTCTTAATTTTATATGCAGGTTTAGGTTTCACATTTCTATTTTTTATTTTTACTTTGAGTCCGATATATTAACTGGGCCGCAAAAATGTTCATCTCAGAAAGCCGCATGTGGCCCACGGGCCGTGAGTTTGGCACCCTTTGATTTAAAGAGTGAACAGCGTTAGCGTAATGTCTTACTAAATGGAAACAGTTAAAATTATACACATATATAAAATGCAAACCATTTCAGGGAGGAAAGGATGAACTCCCCCCCCCCAAGCATTCCTCCTGCTCTTAATAATTAAAAGGTTTATAAGTATACATAGATGACAATTCCACCAGGAACTTTGCTTTTAATTTTATTTTCGAAATAAAAACTTTTTCTTTTGAAATTGAACAAATAGCCATAAGCGTCATTCATCTTGACTACGGCAGTGTGTCAACCAAGTTCGGCGACGCAATGCCATGTGTCAGGTTACACGAACCATTTCGGGCTATTTTCAACCCCCTACCCCTTCACTTAACAAAAATCCCAAATCTCATATATGTACCTACAGTATGTACCTTTTACAGTAGAAAATAAAAACTCACTCCTGATTTGTATTGCGTATCTCTTGACCATTTATTTTCAATTATATCTGAACTAATATAATTTATTTATATTTAATCAATATCTTGCAAAATCGGACAAAAAGTACTAGTACTTTACTGATGTACTTTTTCAGTTTTTTTCAATTTTCTCAAAATTCGCTCCATCGATTTTGTTTAAAATTCAAAAATCACTTATTTTTAGAAGCTTTTTAAAACCTATATTTTCATTTTGCCCTTGAAATTTTTTGAAGCACACTTTATTTACTCTTGTACTTCATAGGAAAGATGATAACAAAATATAAATATTTTTCCATGTTTGTAAATTTTATATCTCGAATTCTATCTAATATATCAGCGGAAACTAAATATATTTCGTCTCGTCAAAAATTCGATGTCGAGATTTTGATGGATATACATGTTTTGAGGTTCCTTGAATCCAAAAAAGTGGGGCTCGCGGTCCGTGTGTGGGGGTCTGTCTGTGTGGATATTTTTAAGCATGAAGGGAATGAGCTAATAGATTGAAATTTTATATATTCAAGTTAGGCATCTCCCTGAGGCGTGAAAATAAGCTTTTGATCAAAATCTGTCAAAACCTACTAGTACTTTACTGATGTACTTTTTAAGTTATTTTCGATTTTCTCAAAATTAGCACCAACGATCTTGATTAAAATTCAAAAATCAATTATTTTTTAGATGCTCTTTAAAATGTATATTCTCATTTTGCCCTTGAAATCTTTTGAAGGACACTTTATTTGATTTATTTTGTGGACTTGACGAGTAAGGCCTTTATAGAAACTATATATTAAT
>JAKCPI010019700.1:0-10662 GCA_023213315.1 Euborellia annulipes
TGTCCAATTGAAGCATTTTGGTTGCCTAAGCTCTCTAGCTCTTGTGGTTCCGACTGCACTCATTCCATTTCATCAAAGTTCACTATTCCCTAATACAGAGTTGCTTGATTTTACTTAAAATATTGTTTTTCTTCTACCTGGTATTTATTTAAATTTGACCTGTTATTTTACTATCATACTTAATTACAAACTAGCTTATTTAATTGAGTAAATTGTTTACTTAATCCGTTAATGTTTTAAAAATTTATATCATATTTGTGTTATAACATGCTATAGCATTATATTTTAATTATCCCTCGCATTTATAATATCTAATATTCCCCAAGAGAAATTATATTATTTTGTTTAATTCATCCTCACAAAAAGGACTATTTCTTTATTCATCCGTCTCGTTTGAACAGAACATTTCCATTTTCTTTCGGGATCTTATTTCCAAACAAGAGAAGAAGTTTTGTTTGCTATAAGGGAAATGGAAAATAAAGGAAGCCTGAGAAGGGCAGTGAATACTCTAAAAACAAACCAACTCTCTCCCTCTCTACTACCTTCCATTTTAAATGTAGGATTTATTAAAATGTCAAGCCATGAGTGAAAGAAAATAAACTAAACATTATTTTTTTTAATTCTGAGGCCATTTATATGCAATTTCAAAGGATGTGGATAAAAAAATAGTTCAAATGAAAAAATATAAAAATATTTTTTTTGCAAAAATTACAAAGCATTGGTTAGTAGAGATGGGGTTAAAGAGATTGACTTTTTTTACAATTTATTAAGAGTCTTGATTAGCTTCTCTACCTCTATATATATGTAATATATATATAGAGAGAAAGTATTGGATTCATGTCAAAAATTCGATGTCGAGATTTTGATGGATATACATGTTTTGAGGTCCGCTGAATCCAAAAGTGGTTTTCGTGACATGGTCTGTCTGTGTGTGTGTGTTCAATTTTAAGCATGAAGGAATTGAGTGAGCTACGAGGTTGAAATGTTATATTTAACAAGTTAAACCATGGGACGTGACACCTACATAAGATATTACACAAATATTATAAAAATATCCAAATCAAAAGCAAAACAATTGTCGCTTGAGACGGGATGCGGAACCCGCGACTCTTGGTACAGAAGATCAGCATGTTAACCACTTCACCAAGGTCGAGAACCTTAAAATTTTACTTAGGGTCCGACCGAAACAAGATTTTCAGCCGAAACCGAAACCGAATATTCGGCCTCGATCTTAGTTTCGGCCGAAACCGTAACCGAAACCGAAACTTGTATTTCCTATAAAAAATTATTATTATTTTAACTTTTTTTTTTTTTTTTTTGAAATTTTTTTTCCCTTCCCCTTGAAAATCATTTTACCTTTTTTTTAGGGAGACTAAATTTTTTTTCAGCACCTTTTCCGCTTTTGCAAATCATTTGACCTTTTTTTTTTTGCATGCGAGTCTCATCCAATCTTTTCAGTCTCAGGTTTCGGCCGGCCCAAGGTTTGGCTACTTTTTGGCCGAAACCGAAACTACGGCCGAAACCAGGATTTTTTGGCCGAAACTGGATGAAACCCGTAACCGAAACCGAATATTCGGTCGGTTCCTAATTTTAATATTTACTAAACTTTTAACACATTTATATTACTTATTATAAAAATATGTATAACCTAATAATAACAATACTTTTTCTCTATATAAAAAAGTAAAAAGAAGTAACTTATATGCATTAAGATACAAATTAAGCCCTCGAGCCAAGTAGTTGGTAGCGTGCTGACCTATACCAAGGGTCGCGGGTTCGGATCCCAGGCAATCCGCCTATGTTGCCGAAAAAGACTGTGTGTATGTCTGTGTGAATGTGAGGGTTAAAAAAAAACATAGGAATTAAAAAAATTGAGTTAATCGATTTGACTTGCTTGATCATCAAAGGTCAATTTTAATTATTGATAGCCTTTAATTTTTTTTTTTTTTTTGCACCCACGCACTACACGCCTGTCAGAACTGGCATTGTCTTGTTTGTGGTTTAAAATACACGAATTTCATTTTCCAATACGATTTTAACTCATTAAAAAAATAGCCGGCGATATTGCAAGTGTTTTGAGTTGGTTTAGCCAGGCCTTTTTGATTGATGTTTTTTATTTTTAAGTGAAATTATATAATGCGGACGCTGATTGTGCTGATCAAGTCAAAATACTTCTAATGGAAATGTCTGCCTATCGATTGCTCGTTTGAAGCTGAGAGATCGTGGCCAAGTGTCAGGTGTCAAGTGGCCGGCTTTAATGGAACCATTGGCCCCAAGGACAGAACCATTTCACTTGGCCAATATCTAAATTATAATTTACGATATCAGGTAATCTATTAAGATTTGCTATTTGTCGGATAAATTTGTTAGTTGACTAGAACTGGAAGCAACCACCCATAAGGCTAATACGTAATACCTTAATGTTGTCTGTGATTAAGAAAAAAAAATTTTCTATCTTCGTTGACTCTTTATGGCTAATTTATTTAAACATTCATAAGAAAAATTATAGCCATATTTTTCAATATAATAAACATTATATAAATAAACATTAATTAATTACGAATTCATTTGAATATTGTGAAGCTCCATTGAAAACCAGATGCGTAAATAAAGTCGATCGATTACGAGTGCAACTTTTTTCTTTTCAAAAAATAAAAAAAGAATCGTAAATTGCGAGCGAGACATGAGGAGAAGAGGATTAATGCAACGCGCACAAAGATAAAATAAAATGAAATTCATTCATCTTGAAAGCCTGACTACAGTACATCTCTTCCTCTTTTTATATACATATACGCCATAGTATAAAAGAGATAGACTCATCTGAAAAGTTTACTTCTGAATTCAATTATATACACGTTTATATTTATTTTCCCACATTTCTCCCTCCCCCCCCCCCCAACAAAATCACTTTTAAAATCTTAAAGAGGGTAAAATTATCCTTTTCCTGGCTATTCAATTGAGATTTACTTCGTTTTTAGAATCTTTCCAATTTATAAAATTTTAATTAATCTAAGTGGATTCATCCTGACGTTCATTCGTTTAATGAATTAATTTAATGTCGTTGTATTAACTTAAAAAAATGATATTTTTTTTTTAGAGAACATTCGATATTTCCTTATTATGTTAATATTACTGAAGTATTAAGATGAGGAGTCATAAATTTTCTTAATTCACTATGAACGCAATAAGTCTATCTTTTTATTCTAAAAATATAAGAATATGATAAAAATGGTAGCCATCAGTACTCTTTTAATAGAGGAAGGGAAGGAAATCATAGACCCCATTTTTGTATTAAATATTTATTAAAATTATAAATACTGTACAACGTTTCGACTGCTTATTCTGCAGCCGTTATCAAGTACTGTGCACTTGCTCCGACTCAAGTGAACCAAATGTCCGTTACGTGCCTTTTTATATATAGAGTCCCTGTATATCAGAGTCTGGCCATACGGGAACTTTTTTTCTATTGGTCGCGCCATCTTTCTTCCTGATTTTAGCGCCAATTCAAATTTTCAATGTATCTCTATGGGATTAAAAAATTTTTCATTTAACTTTTATAACGATACCCGTTCAAAGTATCATGAAATCTTTTTTAGAACATTATTTTAGAGGTTTCAATTTATAAATATTACTCATCATATGTTAAAAATCTCCATTAATTTTATTATATTGATAATGCAAAGTTTGGGGTTATATTTAGTTGATTAGAATCTTAAGGTTGTTCGGATAGTACATCGTAAGTCATAATAGAATCTAAATTTTTTTAAATAAAATTAAAAATTTGAATGCCAAAATTCCTTATTATAATTTAGTCGTGACCTATCAGAGTTTATAATTGTATTAAGTTAATAATTTAATTACCAAAAATAATAAATGAATGACTTTTGACTCGAGCAGTTTTTCACGTAATATAGAACTGGCAACATTGCATTCATCAACTATCTATTTTAAATCTTAAACGCCTTAAATTTTATTTTATTTAATATATTACAATGTTTAATGCAAATCAGTTTAAACACAATGGACGATTTGCGAGAAAAAATATTGTAAAATTGAAAAAAAAAATATATTTTAATTATAAGAGGTTTTTCTCAGACTACAAAAATTCTAGGTGGTCTTGAATATTTAATTTCTAAATTATTAGAATGAATTAAGTCAAAAGTGCTGAGGATCCTTGTATAATGGCTAATGAGAACGAGCAAAACAGAAGGAAGTTCAAAGAATCCTTATTTATTATTAAAAACCTCAACAATGCTGTCAACTATAAGTGCGAGAGTGAACTTTCATCAATTTGTTATTTGAATATTATTAATAGACTGTGAATAATTTTTTTTTTTTTTTTTTTTTTTTTTTTTTTTTTTTTTTTTTTAATAACATGTAAAGAGTTGCTAAAGAACTTGTATGAAGATATATATATTTATATACTATGAGTTAATAGTCTCCCGTTTTTTGAAAACATTTTTTTGATAATATTATTATTTTTTATTTTTTTATTTTTATTTTCATTTTTATTTATGCTTTTTATTTATTTGGAATTGATTCAAGTTTTTATTAGATATTCATTTTTAAAATTTTTCAATTTTATCTCCTCTTTTTTTTGTTTTTGGTGTAAATTATTCAAAGGTATTTTTTAGAATTCTTTTATAATTATTGTATATATGTGTATATATATCTCGTTATTTTTTAGTGCTCTGAAGATGGCTGTATGCCGAAAGGTCGAATAAATTTATCGCCTCAGCACTTTTGACTTAATTCATTCTAATAATTTAGAAATTAAATATTCAAGACCACCTAGAATTTTTGTAGTCTGAGAAAAACCTCTTATAATTAAAATATATTAATATTACCAGACCACACCATCGTTAGAAAAAAAATGTATCTGACATAGAGATAAGACACTTATGCTATGCGACGTTGCCAGGCTGGTCTGACTCTCGAGAATTCATTATTTTTAAATATTAGCGACTGTCATTTTGGAGAATTTTTTTTGACTTTCTTGTTAAAATATCTTTAAAAGCGGTCGGCAGAAACTTTTGGTTTTATTTTTAACGTATTCCTCGGAAGTGAATTAATAAAATGTAAGTTTTTTTGTTTTTGTATCATTTGCACAGATGCCTATATAATTCGATATGTGTGAATTTCGTCGTTATTCCCCATAGGCTACATGTTAAATTTCAATTTTTTAAAAATTAATTACACGATAACCCTGTGTCAGATCTGCTTCAAAATTTTATTTTATACGTATTTGATAGTGATTAATAACATATTAAAAAATTAGCTTTTAATCTACCAAAGTGCTTTAATGTCCGAACAACCTTAAAATCACTTTTAATTTTGAGTTTATGTATATTTATATATGTATTTAGCTTACAATTTATTTTCCTAATTATAAAATAGAGTTTTCTAAGAAAATAATCGATTTAAAAAAGAATAAAACAAATATAAATAACTTTAGTAATTAACTCATTGCAAAAAAAAATGAAATATTTTAAGAATTTTCTTTATTATTAAAAAATTATAATTTATACAAAATTTGAACTCATAGAGATATTATATAATAGAATTAAAAAAAAAAAATGTTTTCAATATCAGCCCAAAAGGGGGGGGGGGAGGGAGGCGGCTTTTAAATTCCGCACTGCCCCATTTGCCCGATCCTAACTTACTGAGGCAGAAAAATGAAAAACAAAATACCAAATTTGAGAAAAGATACCCGACACATATCTTTAGATGAAAAAGAGAACGTCTTTGCACCCTATATTTATGTCCGTGATCAAGAGCGGGTCCAGACGAGTTTCTCGGGGGGGGGGGAGAGTAATCTGGTGTAACTGGTCGCACAGCACACAATTTTTTCTTACTTTCGGTAATTTAAAAGTGCATTCCGTTTTTGTTTACCATAATATATTTACAAATCAAATTTGTAAATATTAATTTTTAAAATTTTATATGAGAACAGCCTGAACCCACAATATTTATATTAATTACAACGGTTATCGTCTAAAGTCTTAAATGGCCTGAGTTACCGAAAAGACTGTGTGAATGTGTGTGTGAGTGTGAGTGTGAATGAGAAAAAAAGTGTGAATGTTTAAAAAAAAAAAAAAATTTAATATCAAAATTTTTTTTTTCGAATCTCGGGGGGGGGTAATTGCCCGCTTTCCCCCCCTTGTATTTGCCCTTGTCCGTGATAAAGTCAAAGCTCTTATCAAATTTTTCACAAATCGCTCTAACTATATATATAGAGTAGGCCTAATTTATAAATTCCAAATGTATATTTTAAAAGGAAAAGTAAAGGAAAAATAATTCATTCATTTAAATAATATTCTTGAGATTATTCACTTTATTTTTAGAAATAAATATTACATATATAGCTATGAGAAAGTGAAAAATGACAGATTGGGAAATGTCAAATTCAAATGTTTTTCCATTAAATAAATTATTTTGAGTGGTTTTACTTACTTTTTTTTAGTATATAAATAATCAGTAAACTATTAGCTTCTGTTTCTATGAGTTTTTTTTTGAATAAAATTATTATATAATTAATTAACAAAAAAAAATCATTTTTTCGCCATGTATTCAATGGTGCGCTCGGAAGAAAGATGGCCGACAATTTTAACGGTCGCTCGTATGGCCAGACTCTGATATACAGGGACTCTATTTATATATAGACGTCAGCGCCATCTGTCGGCCTTTCTGTGAAGTTAGATTCAAATTTTCCCGCTATTTTCACTCATTTCCATAAGTTAGTCACAATTATCAATCAAAGCAAGTGTTTACATAAAAAGCATGATGTTATAATAAGTCTCCTGAATTTGATTTCAACATAGATGTTATAAAATATTATTATTAAATCATCCAGATGGCGCTGACGTCGCTGTATATAAAAAGGCACGTAACGGATATGACAGTTGGTTCACTTGAGACGGAGCAAGTGCACAGTACTTGATAACGGCTTCAGAATAAGCAGTCGAAACGTTGTACAGTATTTATAATTTTAATAAATATTTAATACGAAAATGTGGTCTATGATTAAAAATTCCTCTAATAATAATATTTCAAACCACAAAAGCTTTAATAAACATCAGTACTCTGTAATTTAAAAATTTATGAAATAAAATTCAACCTCCTAAATGGCCTCAGTAGCCGAAAAAGAGTTAAAAAAAAGTTAATCCTAATATTTGTTTTTCCTTTTGTTTGTCTCGGGTGTAATATTACTTTTTAGTCCCTTTAGATTTCCGACCTGTAGGCATCAAGTTTCAAGCAACACCTCTGGGAAATATTTGAATCCATTGTCCTTTGCTTTCATTTTCCTGATTTATTATTAATATATAATTAGAGTGTTACACTAGCGATCCCAGGGGGCTTCCCTTTTGGACAGAAAAAATATTAATATTATGATTTTAATAATACAAAATGCTATTTGTATCCGGAACTAAAGTTTAATAAAGTATTATTACCTTTCTTCCTTAAATTGGCCACACTGCCTCCTCCCATCGCCGAAAATTTTGCCCCCACCCTCTTTAACTAAATCCACTGGAGAGTTTTTTTAACTCCCTACAAAGGCCATTTAGGGGTTATTAACTTATTTATATAATTTTAAATACAATAATATCGAGGGACGTTCCATACGCTGATTGCCAATCCCGAGCTTCCACTGCAGAGTTAAGGTGCGCGTCTCGGGGTGCTAATATTTTGGGAGATTCCTGCGGCCACAATTTTGAAGCTATCGACCTCAAATTTTTTTTAAAATTAAAGCTATTTTAAATATCTACAACTTATAGAAGCCCTTTTTTTGATTTTCGAAAAAATAATTTTTTTTTTAGATTAATCGCATTAAATAAAATATATTTTTAAAAAATTCGCTCTATAACTTATAGATAATTAAATTAGTAATCATTGTGTTAAAAAATAATTAATTTTTTACCCTTAATAAATTAGCTGGAAACTTTCAAATTAAATGGAATAAATCACTTGTATTCCAATAGGAAAAACTAACGCCATCTCTTGCCGCCTAGAGTAACTCGGTAGTCAATCGTGTCCTAACGGTTTTTCGAGAAGCGCACCTCAAAGTGATTTTTGCCTATATAAGTAATTATGTTGTATGTCCCTGGGATTAAAAATTATTTGAGAAATAGCCAAAAAAAATTTCAAGGCTTAGCAAGGAAATTTATTTTATTACTAACCATACCAGGCTGACGTTTCGTCCTCTTGTATAGCTCAATATCAGATCCAGTTCAAGAGTATAAATGAAATTTCAAAATATCACTCCCATAGTAGTGTAACTAGGTGGGGGCGAAGGGGGGGCTCTTGCACCCTCCGCCCCAGAAGTGCATCAAGCCTTTGGCACCACTCTATACCGACATAGGCGCCCTAAGGCATCTAAAATATAGTCCAGGGACGGTGATTTTATCATATTTCCATAGATTGTTCAAAAACACGGATAGTTTTCTTTTAAATTATATTACAACTTAAAAACGACGCCCTTGTTGAGCCCTTCGCCCCCTCCGCCCTCAAAACCCTAGTATTACGCCGCTGCACTCACACACACAAAAGCGTTCAAGAGAATAGTACCATAAGTGTGAGTGTGCAGTGACATTTCCCCTTTCCATCATATAAAGCGGCAAAAATTGTTTAAGTTCATAAATATTTAGCCTGGTTCTATTTCTGAACTAGACATTAACAAAAGGTTATATCAGAATGTAACGCTTAGAAAGAGAAAAGCGATTAATCAATCTTAATAAAAAAAAAAAAATATATATATATAAAATATATTTTGTTCTACACATATCCTAACTTTATTTTGCGCCCCTCTTTTCTGAAATAACTCTATTTCCTCCATCCGATGGAATTGAGTAATAAAGGATCCCTATTTCACAGTTTGAGAACCGCTGCCCTAAGGTTCGATTACACCAAGGAGGGTCTATCATCTCATTCTCTTTTTACTAACACTAGAATAAGCAAAATCCTCCTTGTCCGAAGCTTGTGTGATTTTTGCAGTGCAGTATTAACCGTCTAGCCTTGTATTTAGACAACCAAAACGCCAAGCTGTCGGAAGTGTTGTCTCAAAAGTAACTATTCTATTAAATTAGATGATTTATTTACTTTAAAAATAACAGATGATACAAGGCCAAAATCTCTTCACTGGCTGTTTACTCGGTGCCACAAGTGCCTGGTGTGGTAGCCTTGAGCTTAGGCAGCCTAAATGCATGGTGTTTTCTTAAAATTAGCTTTGTACCCTTCATTTGCATTTAAAAAAGATGATTTAATTATTTTAAAAATATTTATCTATTTAAAATATTTTTATAATTAAAACTTTTTACACCTATACCATCTATTGCAATAGTATTGACTAAAGCCTGGTAGTTAGGCAGCCCAAATGGCACACGCAAACCTTCACTTTCTTGTCCGCTTTGAAAAAGGTATTTGTCACACAGACAAAAAAGCTTTAGTGTGCGTGTACTACTCCGCTCTATTACTATTGCAATAAATGGTACTAAATAAATAAATAAATAAATGATAATACGAGCGTTTCCTTGATAGGTGTAAACGCACCTTAAGATATGATATTAAAAATAAAAATTTGGGGTTCAAATATACTCTGGCATATAGATGGTATGTATCTATTTATATGAATGCAAATTTAATTTCTATTTCTGACATTTCGTCGCACTTATATCAAAGCGTATCTGAATTTGAAATGAACAAAAACTATTAGTAACATAAGGTTCCCCTGAGATTTGACATGGGACGCCACGGAAAAATTATGATATATTAAGGGTTCGCCGGAAATCGAAAAAGTTTGGGAACCCCTGGTATAAAGTCTTATATGGCCTGAGTTGCCGAAAAGACTACTATGAATGATTGGGAGTGGGAGTGTGAAATGACAAAAAGTGTGAGTGTTGGAAAAAGAAATTTACCAATTTAATAATAAAATAAATTTTTTGTTTTTATTAAATAAATAGTGTATATCAGTCAAATTGAAAATTTTTTTCATTTTTCGCTCTCACTGGAAGTAGTACTAAGGGAGAGAGCTTATGCAGAGATTCCGGTGCCCGTCTGTCTGTCTGTCCGTACGCATAAAAAATACAGCCTGAACTAAAGATCATAGAAAAATAATAATTACCAGGGAAAAATACGTTTTGGTCCCTAACACTTCCGGTTTTTAAAAAATGTTGCCAATTTTTTCTTAAATATGGAGAAATAACCTCTTTTAACCTCTCATTTTTTTGAAAGTTGTTTATTTTGACGCGCCACAAGTTACATCATCATCATAAACATCTATCAGGTCACGTGACTTTTTTTTACAATTAGGGTCATGTGACACATCGATTCACATCTATTTTTCATTTCAAATCGAAAGAAATATGTCTCATAACTAGAGACCGGATTTAAGCAAAATGCTTATTGCTAAATTTTATAAGCAAACCATTAGATATTTAATTTCTATACGAATTAGGAAAAACTAAGTGCATTGAGATTGCATTTTTATGCTTTTTTTTGAGTTTTCATGCTTTTTTTCCCTTTCGTGCTTATTTGAACTTATTTTACGAATATTTATAATTTTTTTTTTTTATTTTTATTAAAAAACACTTTTTCCCATTCACACACGCATACACCAGGGACGTATATAAGGAGGGGGAGGGAGCTCGCCCCCCAAAAAAAAAAAAA